>PVJX010026266.1:0-26051 GCA_004027295.1 Dolichotis patagonum | reverse complement strand
ACAAAACAGAACAGAATGGGACATAAGAAAGCATAAATTTCAAAGCTAGACAACCAGAGATCTTCACTATCTGTCATATTGTCTCTTGTTTTCTTCCAAATGGTTGTCCTTATCTTTGTATATGGGGAGCTCATACTAAATAACAGCCAATCTTTTCACAAGATGTGTAGTTTACTGGCTCCCACTTGCTAAGCAGGGGACAGGGGGGACACGGGAAGGGGGACAGGATGACATGAGATGTCTGATTCTCAACCCAGACGCCAGCAGGATCACAGTCACCCCCCAGAGAGGGGAGGAGTTCCTTATTCTCCCAGCACCCTGAGTCAACCACACGGTGCAGGTCCCGACATGCCAGGGTCTCTCTCCTGCAGGCCTCTGAAAGTCTGCCACACTCGCCTGCTATTTCTTTCTGATGAATTGACCATTACATTTCCAAAGTTCTGAAATGACCAACAGACCACAGAAAGAATTCTCTTTAGGCTCCTGTTTGAAACCAGCTACAGCGATCTGCTGGCCTTGCTTCAGGGCCAGTATATTGTGGTTTTATATGACTTTTTCTTTTTGTGTTTTTTTTAAGAATTTGTTTTGCTTATCTTGTTTTGTTTTGTTTTTCCCTCTAATACAAAAATGATAAATATACATGTAGACTCATGCATGTGTTGAACTTCTAAACAGTTTATGAGAACTGATTATATAATGCACAATGAAATGAACAACTATTTTGAAGAAAGAGAGACACTAAGGTACCCAATGCTGAATCCATAGCATCATGATGTAAAATCCAGCAATACTATAATTCTTTGTTCAGAGTGATTTTAGTCTGTTTTGCTTTGTTTAATTTCAACATACGTGAAGGTATGGACAGCTATTTTGAAGAGAATGAGACACACTATGACAGCCATTGTTGACTTCCTTATTGTCTGGTCTTGAAGACCTAAAATGCCTTCATCATCCTGTTTGGATCATTTTTTTACTATGTTGTTTTATATGAACTCACTATATGTGAAAGTATGGACAACTATTTGGGAGAAAACAAGAGACAATATGATAGATATTGAAGATCTCTGGTTTTCTTGCTTTGAAATCTGTGTCTCTTACATTGTTTTCTTATGTTCTGTTTTGTTATGTTTAATTTTACCCTCTTTAAAATAAAATTTAAAAAAATAAAAATAAAAGAGTCAGAGGCCCACACACCCCCACACCCAAAGTGGGATTTCAGGACTTTTATTGGGAGAGGAAGCAGGAGGTACAAAGGCAAATTTGGGACATGGCTGGAGGATTCGTTTACATCACAGGTCACTGAGGGTGTTTAAACATCTCAAGTTACATTGCAAGGCCATCAGTTAACCAAGCATGGGTTACACAAAGGAAGGAATGTCACTATCAGGCTTGGTTTTAGAAGAGATTCTTGGAAAGCTTTCTTGGCAAGCTTTTATTTAAAATTTTAATTGCCCTTTCATCACCACTTGATCCAGCTATACTACTCCTTGGTATTTACCAGAAGCAATTAAAATCAACATGCTACAATGTTACCTGCACACCTGTGTTTATTGTGGCTCCATCCTCATCAGTCAAGATATGGAACCTGTGGTCCTGAAGCAAGGCCAGCAGATCGCCTGTAGCTGCTGGTTTCAAACAGGAGCCTAAAGAGATTCTTTCTGTGGTCTGTTGGTCATTTCAGAACTTAGGAAATGTAATGGTCAATTCATCAGAAAGAAATAGCAGGTGAGTGTGGCAGGCTTTCAGAGGCCTGCAGGAGAGAGACCCTGGCGCGCTGGGACCTGCATCATGCAGTTGACTCGGGATGCTGGGAGAACAAGAGGCTCGTTCCCTCTCTGGGGTGGGGGGGGTGTGTGTGGCTCTGAGCCTGCCAGCACGTGGCTGAGAATCAAACATCTCATGTCATCCTGTCCCCCTTCCCGTGCCCCCCCCCCTTAGCAAGTGGGAGCCAGTAAACTATACATCTTGTGAAAAGATTGGCTGTTATTTAGTATGAGCTCCCCGTACGCAAAGATATGGACAACCATTTGGAAGAAAAGAGACAATATGATAGATAGTGAAGATCTCTGGTTGTCTATCTTTGAAATTTATGTTTTCTTATGTCCCATTCTGTTCTGTTTTGTTGTGTCTAATTGTACCCCTTTTAAAATAAAATTTAAAAAAAAGATATGAAACCAGCCTAAGTGAATGGATAAAAAAAAGTGGTATATATACACAAAGTATTCGGCGATAAAGAATAGCCAATTTTTAAAAAGTGAAAGAAACCTCAGTGAACTGTTTGTCCCTAATGTATGATGTTACAAAATCATGTACAAGTAAACAATTTGAAGCCCAAGACAGACTAACGTGGTAACAAAATGAGAAGTTAATTAATGTATTTTGAGACTCAACATTGAAACTAACCCTCAAGAAACTATCACTTATTGCTCCAGATTTAAGCCCCAGCTAAACAAAAAACAAAACAAAACAAAACAGACAAAAAGAAATGATCACTTGCTATCTTGTAGAGTAGTGTCATTTCAAAGAATACTCACAATTACAAAAATACTGTTGGGGCACAATTATAATGTAAGAATACATTTATAAAATAGACATAAGTTAGAGGTCTGGACAAGTATCTGATCCTGAATTCCATGGACCTAAAGCCCAGCTGCATACCCCTGAGAAGCACTGAGGCAGAGTAATTTTCTATACCTTAAGGCACCTTGGCTGGTCAAGGGCACCATTAACTATGTTTAGCCTCTAAGGGCCCCTTCCGCTCGCTCCCAGAGTGCTCCTATATTGTGATAAACAATTCCTTTGTTTAAACAAATCTGTTCAAGACTAAATTTCCTGTCAATATATGACTCAATGAATGCAATCAATTATGAAACATGTTGTCACTTACTTTGTATTGCCCACTTCTCAATTCTATATAAACTAAGCTCTTTGTGGAATCAGGGCTGTTATTTTTGAGGAACGATCCCACAACGGTCTGTGGTGCGAAGAGTCTTGTTTTCTATTTGACTTGGAAATTTTCCCGCAATAATACTCCTTATTTTCCCAACTAAATAACTGTATGAGGCTGGATTCTCTTCAAACACTTTGACAAAAACAACATAACACAACAAATAACTGCGAACACACATATGATAATTAATTTGTCTTCTATTAAGCCAGACTTTGAAGAGATCTTCAAAAGCAATACTGTCCTTCACATTAATGATTTTTGCCTTAGGGAAAATAGTTATTTTTCATATAATATAGGATATATTATCATATACTGAATTTGGATTATAACTGTGGCAAATTAATACATTTAAATTTTTCTTAGGGTTAATTTCCAGTAAAAAAATAAATAGCAGCAGATAAACCGACACAAACAAAAGCTTTTAGAGGTTCTTAGTAATTTTAAAGAGAATAAAACTGTCTTGAGACCACAAAGTTTTGTTTTTGTTTTTGTTTTGTTTTGTTGTCTTTTTGAGACAGGGTCTCTCTATGCAGTTCAGGCTGTCCTTGAGCCCACTTTGTTATGGTCTCGAACTCTCAACAATCCTCCTGCCTCAGCCTCCCAAGTGCTGGGATTACAGGCATGAGCCACCACGCCCAGCTTGGAGACCACAAAGTTTTTAAAATGTCAAATTAATATATGAGTTATTGATTTGCATTGTTTTGTTAAATTGAGTTTATTAATGGATCATCAACAATAAAATCTGTCTTTTGAGGTGCATTCTGTGAATTTTAACAAATGTATTGTCAGTAACTTTGCAATCAACCATCCAAAGTTTCTTCAGACCATCTTTACAGTGAAGGCTTCTATCACCCAGACCCTGACATCTGCTAATCTGTGTTCTCTTTTGATACTTTTGCTTTTTTTTTTTTTTTTTGCGGTACTGGGGATCAAACTCACGACCTTGCACTTGCCAGGCAGGTGCTTATGCTGCTGAGCTAAATCCCCAGCCCTGATACTTTTGCTTTTCCAAGGCATCATATAAAAAGACAGTACCCAGTATACAGCTTTTAAAATTAGACTTCTTTCACTTAACACAGTGTTTTTGATCATCCTTGTTGCTGACTTTACCAGTTATTTTTTGTTTGTTTGTTTGTTTGTTTGTTTGTTTTGGTACTGGGGATTGAACTCATGGCCCTGCACATCAGTTCTTCTATTTAATGGCTGGGTAGTATTTAACCTATGGATGGGTGGATGCACAGTTTTTGCTTTCTCAAGTGATGGACATTTGGATTGTTTAGTTTTTGAAGATTTTTGAATAAAGCTGTTTGTCCTAATCCAACTGGGTAAATTCACACTGGTTGACTGACATACAGCAAATCCCAGGAAGCTTATAAACAACAGAAATCTATTGCTTACACAGTTCTAGAGTCTGGAAGCCCAAGATAGAGGCAGATTTAGTGTATGATGAGGGCCCCATATTTTTGTTTACAGATTGTGACTTCTACCTGTCTTCACAAGGTAAAAACGATGAACAAGGTCTGCAGTGTCTATTTTTATAAAGACATAAATCCCATTTATGGGGGGCTCTGTCCTCATCTGTTACATTCTAAAAGGTCCTGCTCCATTACCATCACCTTGGAGGGAAAACATACAGATGCTATTTTCTAAGGAGGACAAATCATTTTGCTTTCCACAAACAACATGGAGGAATTCCAGGTGTGCCACATCCTCTCAACACTTTGTATTCTCGGTCTCTCCTTTTTTTCACTGTTCTGTTTTGTTAGTTTTTGTTTGTTTGTTGAGTTGGGGTCTGGCTGAGTTAGACTGGTCTTGAACACACTACGTAGCTCAGGATGGCCTCAAACTCACAGCAATCTTCCTACCTCAGCCTACCGAGTGCTGGGGTTACAAGTATGTACTGCCACGCCAAGCTTATTTCTCAAATGTTTTTATCAAATAGACAATTTTTTAGCAAAGGGATTATATATCTAACGTAGCCTCCAGTTACCACTAGAACAATATCTATTACTGTTAAATAGAACTAACAGTAAACTGCTAATCAATCAAGTTTAAGAGTCTTTTAATGATGTTGGGGAAAGCAATTGCCCAAGGTTATGGCACCCATATAAATCACTACTTAATGCCTGTTAAAAAAAAATCAGTGTTGACTGTGCATGCCACATGATTTTGCCCCTACATTTTTTAAAGATTTGGCAAAAGAAAAGCAGTTTTAGCCTTCATTTGAATCTCATTATCATCATGGAGATTTCACTATGGATAAAATCCACCAGACACTGTGGATAAAATCCTTCCCTGCCGTCACCATTGTCCTGGCCTCATTTGCAACATTCCCTCTTGGAACTGAACCATATACCAATGTGATTTTTAAAATTCAGTTTCATAATATGTTAGTAGACTCTATATGTCTGTTTATTTGTAAGGCTAGGAGTTCAACCCAGATACTTTCACAAGCAAGCTTTCTACCAGTGAACTTTGTTCATATTTTAGTGATTACATGTGAATCTACACTTATCTCAAAATAAACTCAATTTATTTTGTTACTTATTATTGGCAATACTGGGGATTAAACCCAATCCCTGAGCTACATCCCCATTCTCTTTTTAGTGGGAAGGTGCTGAGAATCTAACTAAGGACCTGATGCTTGCCAGGCAGGTGCTGTACCACTGAGCTAAATCCTGAGCCCCTCTTCCTCATCCATTTTTATTTCAAGATGGCGTCTCCCTGTGTCACTAATTGCCAGTCTGGGTTCTTTTTTTTTTTAAGCCATTTTATTTTTGCAAATAGAAAAAGAAAATAAAAGGATAGATAAAAAAGAAAACAAAATTTCAAAACACATCAATCGGGGGTCAATGATGGTATATACATTGTGCACTGTCATCCCCAAATCATTCACCCAGAGCACAAGACATTGCATTCAATTGTCCAAACAATACTAGCACAAATCTTTCTCTTCAATGACCTCAGAGAAATCAGTAGTATAATATCTTAACTTCTTATATACATATATATATATATACATACATACATATGTTGTTTGTTTCAGCTTCTCACACTAGTGAGACAATACAATGTCTACACACGTGTGTCTGATTTATTTCACTTATGAGTATGGTCTCAAGTTGCATCCATTTACCTTTAAAAGTCTCCAGTTTATCCTTCTTTATGGTTGACTAGTACTCCAGTGTATATTAAAAAAAAACACATCTTTTTTTATCCAGGCTCTGCTCTCACTTGTGATCCTCCTGACTCAGTCTCCCAGGGTACTGGGATTACACACTTGTGCAACCAGCTAGCTAATTTTTTTTTTTTTTTGGTACCAGGGATCGAACTCATGACCTCACGCTTGCCAGGCAGGCGCTTAAGCCACTGAGCTAAATCCCTGGCCCCAGCTAGCTAATTTTTAAATCGAAAAAAAGTCTTCAACCTCTAATGGTCCAATTGTCCTTTGACTATTGTGTTTGTTATTAAACACGACTTTCGTTTCGTTTTGTCTTGTCTTATTTTGTTTTGTAACAGAGTCTAGCTATGTAGTTCAGGCATAGCCTTGAATTTATCCCAAGCGAGCCTTGGGATATATGTCCTATATAACCCAAGCTAGCGTTGAACTCAAAGCACTCCTGCCTCAGCCTCCAGAATGCTGGGATTATGGGCATGTGCCACCAAGGCCCGCATATCATTGGAATTTAAATGTTTTTTCTACTTATTGTAAAAAATAATAACAGGGTTGATCCTGCCTACAATGGGTAAGGCTCTGAGTTCAGTCCTCAGTCCCCCCCCAAAATAAATAATTACTAATAATAGTAACTATAAGGCTTTTCCCCAACATTGCTGTGTCATTTTACTTTTCATAGTTACACTCAAGAATCATTTCCATTTACTATTTCTATTTCCTGAATGTCTGTTCTCTCACGATCCACTAGGACTTGACCTAAGAAACCTGACCTCCTTGGCACACGTGACAGCTTGACCTCGTTCCCGCATCTAAACTCCTTAGCTCTATTTGGGCTTGCCTCACCTGCCGCTGTGAGCTGAAGCTAGGGACTCTGACTCCGAGTGACCTAGGAAGACAAAACAAAGTTACAATAAAGCTATGGATGCAATTGGCAAAGGAAAAAAGGTGACTGGACAGTGACACTTTTGGGGGATGTGGGAGAAAAGCAAAAAGGTCACACTGAACCATAGAACAAAATAACGAGCCTTTCAATTTTTTTGTTTGTTTGTTTGTTTGTTTGTTTGTTTTTCTCCATCCTTTTAGGTTTTGTGTAGTCAAAATAAAAGTAGAGGTTCCTGGGTACGCGACAAGGCACCAAATACTGACCCGGAGTCTGTAACCGCTGGCTTTGTCAGTGCTGCGTATGCGGACCACAAAGCTCCCAAGTCACTAGCGGAACCTGAGCTTTAGGCAGAGGTTGCTGCACGGCGCCCGGCTTCAATGGACAGAGGCCTGAGCGCATGCCTAGGGGCGCTTCCGGCACAGCTGGCGGTACTACTGGTTTCCCGGTTGTAGGGGACACTGAGCGAGGGACTCTGCAGCAACTCCTCCACGCGCCGCCGTGACCTCCCCCAGGGGTCTGAGGGCAGCGCGGGACACTTTGGAGGCGGGTCCGAGGCTGCCTGTGTATCCTCGCCTTTCCTGTGCGGTCCCCGGGGAAGTGGCGCTGAAAAAGCGTGGTGAAGGGGAGTAGGAAAAAAAAAGATCCGGTCAGATTTCTGTGCAGATCCAGTGAGGTTAAGTCCCGTGAGAACGTAACAAAAAAACAAATAAACAAATAAAAAATGAAGTTAAAGCTTAAAGAACTAGAGAGTCGTCTGCAACAAGTGGATGGATTCGAAAAACCCAAGCTACGTCTAGAACAGTATCCGACCCGGCCGCACATTGCAGGTAGGGCGGCTGGCTCATCGTGCGCTGGCTTCGGACTAGTGCTGTCCACTCGCTTCGTCATGAAAATGAGACTGTTACTTGAATACAAAGAATGTCTAGAGAAATTTTGTCCTAATTGCTGTGTCACATTAGAGAGGCCGTTTTGAAATCGCAACTAAGGACAGGCCCTCCACTCACTCCAATGCACACAATCATTTTACAGATTGGTTTTATGCATACTTTTTTTGTTTCATACTTAACATACTGGCATCTTTTTAATCTATTTCTCTTATCGCATTATAAAATCCTTGGAAGCCAGGAATTCCGTTAGCATTCTTCATTCTTGAATTGCCTAAAAGGGCTGTTGGTTCTGGTAGACTGAGGCAAGAGAATGGCGAGTGAGATCACAGCCTGAGCAATTTAGTGTCCTTGTCCCAAAATAAAAATTTAAAAAATCCCTAAGTGTCCCAAAGTTCTAGGGTTCGTTTTCTTTTGTCTTTCGTCTTTTTGAGACAGGGTTTCACTATGCAGTTCAAGCTGGCCTTGAACTGCACTCACTGTATAGTCCAGGCTGGCTAACTCGCTGCGATCCTACTGCCTCAGCCTCTTGAGGGCTGGGATTACAGCCATGCAGCACCATGCCCTGCCCAAGTGTCCAGTTTTATAAAAAATAAAAATCAGCTGTAGCAGTAATCAGGACAACATGGTCAATATGAAATATACCTGTAATTTTAAATAAAAACTGTGGATCCTCGGGTATCAGTGATGGCCTGGTATTCACAGGAGTTCTGATATTTACAGGAAGATGTACTGATGTCACTCGTTCTTATCATATATGCAAGAGCCTTGGGTTTGAAAATGTAATCTCAGCAGCCCTGCTCCTAAGTTCTTATCAGCTCTTACTTGTAGATGATGAAATGTGTGTCTGTAGATCATGTGTATGTGTTTAAAGTCTATATTATAAATATAGGAGCTCATGATACCTGTGATCTGGTGATAAACTTGTTGAAAAACAAGTCCTATGTTTTTGTAAAACTAATGCTTGTTTGACATCAGTGGTGTCTAGACTTGGCAGATTTCACAGATCAATAAAATTTCAAAAGTTTGGGACACTGGTACAGAGTTGTCAAATTTCTATTTTGACAAGGGGATATAGTCAGCAGAGACTAGTTTTTGGGACCCACTGGTGTGTTAATTCTCCTTCATGGTGCATTTTACTACATACCAAATTATTACACTTTTTTTTAATCTGGACTATCAATTGGAGGACTAAGTACTACAAAATAAGTTATTTTAGAAGTGATTTGCACAAAATGGATTTTAGCAATCAGCTTTATTATTCTCTAATATGTTTTTTGTTTGTGTTTTTAGCTTGTATGCTCTACACAATCCATAACACATATGATGACATTGAAAATAAAGTGGTTGCAGATCTAGGATGTGGTTGTGGAATGCTTAGCATTGGAACTGCAATGTTGGGAGCAGGGTAGGTGATCCAGTTGATACTATTTGGGTATGGAGTGGCTGACCTTAATAACAAGTTTATTGTAAGGTTTGGGGTTTTTGCATTTGGATATCCAGTTGTTCCAGTCAATATACTGGAAAGGGTGCAATCCTTTCTCCACTTAATCGCTTTTGCATCTTTGCCAGAATTTATACCAGATTGGTATAAGTTTGTGATAAGTTGTGAGATTGGGGAGGGTTGGAGCGCTAATTTTGTTCCTTTATCAAAGTTGTTTAGACTATTTTAAGTCTTTTTTATTTTTACAGAAAGAATCAAAATGTAAGAATCAAAATGTTAATCTTTATGAAAAGTAATGTTAACAGTTTGATAAGGGATTGTGTTTTTTATCTTTATTATTTTCTTCTATTCATTTTTGGTTTCATGCTTTTTATTTTTAATAAAAAAAGTAAATATATAAAAAAGTTTAAATAGCGCCAACTGAATTATATTCATGAGATTCTACAGGATGAGATGAGCAGAAAATAATCTGATGAGTACATTTTGAATGGGCAGATCAAAAACTTATGAAACATAAATTACAGTGATGAGAGCAGTTCTTTTTACATGAACCTGAGTCTCCATCCCCTCCCATGTTGGGAAATCATGCTATGGAAAAGAAATACTCCCTCTTACTTTGTCAGTGGGCTAAAAAGTAAATGGTAAAATAACTTATTTTTGGTTTTGTTTTGATTAGTAGCTCTAGGTAAGTTGCTGCTCTGTATGTTTTATAGACTGTGTGTTGGATTCGACATAGATGAAGATGCACTGGAAATATTTAACAGGAATGTGGAAGAGTTTGAATTAACAAATGTTGAAATGATTCAGTGTGATGTGTGCTCATTAGCTAACAGAATGGCCAAGTCATTTGATACAGTGATTATGAATCCTCCCTTTGGAACCAAAAATAATAAAGGTTAGTAATGAGAATCAGCTGTACTGATGTATTTATAGAAAAGCAAATTCTCAGACAGGTATTGTGGTGCCTTCTGTAACCCCAGCACTCTGAGGCAGAAGATCACAAATTTGAGCCTAGCCTGGGCAATTTATTAAGACCTTGTCTCAGTACCTAGTGCTAATCCCCAATTCAATCCCCAGTACTACAAACAAATAAAATTATCATTAACTGGGTTAAGTGATTTTTATCACTGTTCACTAAATAAACCAGTCTTGTACTCATATATTTCCTGAATTTAAATTTAAATTTGTGTAATATGACTAGGGAACTGAATTTTTCATTCACAAATTTTGAAAACTTATTGTTTATGATTTGTATACCTAATTACTTGACAAGTCCTTATGAATGATAATGAAAGTATGAAGGATTTTATACTATTTGCTTGTTTGTATTTTGAGACAGGCTCCCGTTATATAGTTCCGGCTGTACTTAATTTACTTAATTTTATTTGCATCGTGACTTATTACAGAAAGTATTTGAAGTGCCAATTTGGACTTTGAGGGAAATTTTTCTAAATCTTATTCATTTAATCTTCTACCTTGATAGTAAATACATAAGTAGGAGCTGTTTGGTTTTTTCCCTCACAGGGATAGATATGGCTTTTCTTAAGACTGCTTTGGAAATGGCAAGAACAGCAGTATATTCTTTACACAAGTCCTCAACTAGAGAAGTAAGTTTAAATCATCTTGTTACTGTCACTGATTTTTAAATTTCTGACACTACTTTTAGAATTTGCTGTGAATGCTAGCTACCACAGTGTCTGTTTCTTCTGGCCTTTTAGATACCTAGCACTTACAAACTGAATTTTCTCTTTAACCAGCTAAATGTGTGATTAGTTTTTTTTTCGTATTCTACATGATCAATTTCTTTTTGTCAAAGACTTGTTCAGACAAAACTGTTGCCAGGAAAGGGACTATAATTCAAAATAGAAAAGGGTGCTAAACTAGTTTCCATACCTTTTGATTTTGCTGGGTAAGTCAAGGGTGACGAATATTCACTTTCTATCCCAGTGTCAGTGTGGCCTCATGTGCTTAAAGGAGATACTAAGGCCTGGTTATTTAAAATACTGAAACTTAAGCAAAGATCAGAAACTACTTATTCCATTATTCTTTTTGCCAAAATATACCACAGAGGAGGTGTGTGCATGTGTGCATACAATGTATTCAAGGAATTGGGGGAAGGGAGTAGTCTCAGCATAACAGTGATAAAAACTGTGCTAGGCTGATCAAGGCATTTCAGCTTAAGTTCCCTCATCTTTACTGTACTAACTTGTACAGTACTCTTGATGTAAAAACCTTTATACCATTGTAAGGACTGAGTTAGTATTTACAAAGCACTTAGGTCAGTGTGCGACATACCCAATTGTTATGTGTTGGCTGTCATTACTTTAACACATAAAGAAATTTTCAAGTGATTTTGAAGGAAAAATATTCATGAATATAAAATAATCTGTTGGAAATAATATATTCTATATGGTAACCTAATAACTTCAAAGTATAAAATCAAATAATTAAAAAATATACTGCTAACAATGGGTACTAGTGTATGTCGGCAGGCAGTACAAAGTAAGTTATCTACTGGTAAATCTTCATTTGTATGAAAGCAAATACCATGGTATCCAAAAAATTTGGGTAGGGTGGCCCCCAACCCACCAGCATATGATTATACATCTAACTGTGACTTATTACAAAAGGTTTCAGAGTCAAATTAGCAAAGGGAAAGGCACATCAGGCAAAGACTGGGGGAATCCAGGTGCAAGCTGTCCAGCTAACACAGGACATACTTCATTCTTCCAGCATGAACTGTGACAACACATTTAAAGTACTGCCAGCCACAGAAGCTCCCATTAGACTCCTCCTGTATTTTTTTACTGGGCACCAATCATGCAAGAATCCCCCTTTATGACACCCAAATTATGTGCTCCTATAAGAATACAGGTGTTCAGCATAAGCAGCTCAGGCACAGTGAGCCACTTTTATCAAAGGAGTGGGAGTAGAAACTCTCACAGGGTTTAAATTTTCATGCTCCAAGCCAATGGCCAAAATTGCAATGAGGCCTTTCTAAGGCTAAGCAGTCTGTCCCGTTATGAACTCTTTTTCTGAACAACTTGGCATAACATGAATTTTACCCAACCAATATAAAAAAAAATTTTTTTTTGGTACCGGGAACTCACAACTGCGCGCTTGCAAGGCAGGTGCTTATGCCGCTGAGCTAAATCCCCAGCCCCTCCATATAAAATTCATGCAATAAAATATGACAGTAAAGAAAGTGCAATTAAACAGGAAAATCTAGTTATCTTATGAGTGAGTTCCTCACATTACCAGAATTCCATGCTTCGCCATTAGGTGGCAGCATTATCACCTTGGCAGGCTTAGGGGTTGCATTCTAAAACTATTTCATGAAGTTCTTTTTTCACATAGAGCAGAATATTTCCATCAGCATAGTAACTAAGTAAGAAATTGATCTGGTGAATATCATACATACTGAGAAGATGTGATGAGGGATAAACTTCCCTGTTTTATGCTGTAGATTAACCTGCTATAAATTTATAATTTTGCTTATTTCAGGTTTCTACTTGATTAGTAAATTGTTACTGAAACTTACCCCAAACCTCTTAAATATAAGCCTTTTTTAAAAAGTGCTTGACTTGCATCTGATAACTGTTTAATAGAAATATTTAGGCAAAAAAAAAAAAGTATGTACTGGCAAACATACAAATATCCTCACTCTCAAAGCTATTTTACCTAATCAAGCATTCTCAAGTTAGCTCTTGGCTTAATTAGACTTGACACAGTAGCACAGTAGGTAAGCCTGGTGCTCTTGTTCAGTTTATCCGAAGTTCAGCCAATAGCTCTTCTGTCTCTGGCAGAACTGTATCTATTATATAATCTAACCTCTAAAACCTCTTTCCCTTAGGGTTTAGGTGGCAAAGAAATGTCGTAATTTCTCACAAATTTATCAAGAATTCTATGATAGGGCTGGGGATATATAGCTCAGGAGCACAAGCACTTGCCTGGCAAGTGCAAGGTCATGAGTTCAAACCCTGGTACCAAAAAAAAAAAAAACTATGATCCCATTTACATATAATTACAATTACATATAATTTGCATTAAAATCTACAATCTATATCCTTATATGGAAATTCTAGATCTCAAATAATGACAGAGACTAAAATCAGGAAAACCGTAAGTACAAACATTAATGTATTATTTAGAACACTGGAAATATTGGAACCTAAAAATCAGAGAAATTTAAGTATTTTATGACTCAACTTAATGCCAATTAAATATTAGTACGATCACAA
This sequence comes from Dolichotis patagonum, assembly GCA_004027295.1. Lineage (NCBI taxonomy): Eukaryota > Metazoa > Chordata > Mammalia > Rodentia > Caviidae > Dolichotis > Dolichotis patagonum. The sequence continues at coordinate 12,474 of PVJX010026266.1, read as the reverse complement.
AAACAGACAAGATGCTTACAACAACTAACATATAATAACTAAGATACCAACACTATAGGATTTCTAGAAATTTTTGCATTATTTAGGGGACTGTGGTCAACTTGCTTTACTTCCATTAATTCTGGAAATGTTGTATATAGTTTTTAATAATGCAATTTTACTATTAATATATTAGGGCTTGTGACCGGGTGTCAATATGTAATCCACACTAGCCTTAAACTCACTGTGTGGCCCAGGAAACTCATGGTGACCCTCGTGCCTCAGCTTCCAGACTGCTAGAATTATGAACATATGCCACCACACCCAGAGTAATAAAGAAATTTTAAATAGCAAGTTAGTAACTAAAATTTAGCAATACTTTGTAAAGTAGTTCAACAACAATTTCAGACCTAACATATTTGGGTGCTATGTATGATAGCACAGTTCAAAATGCTTTCCAGCCTGCAAATATCCAGTGGGATTCATTCTGATTAGAGGAAATTATGAAACAGAATGATTAATTTTTCTCTAGCTTACATAGCTAATACGCAGATCTGCAGTTGAAATGTATGCAGTCTGGTGCCAGAGACCATGCCCATGGACATGTCTCTTCGAAATACCATAGTTTCCAGGTTAGCTAGCTGTATATGTGTTAATGTAATAATGCTCCAGAAACCATGATACATTATGCTGCAGAAACCATTATATATTTTAACAGATTTCTAAAAGTGTTTTGCTTTTTTGGTACTGGGAATTGAACTCACAACCTCATGCTTGCCAGGCAGGTGCTGTGCCACTGAACTGTATCCCCGGCCCTGAAATAGTGTTATTGCTTGAATTTAATCATGTAATTTGTTAAATGTATTGTTTGGAGACAGGATCTTGCTACATAGTTCAGGCTGGCCTGACATGGCAATCCTGCCTTAGCCTCCTGAGTGCTAGGATTACAGGCATGTGTGTGAAGTGATGAGATTTCTGATTTTCAAAGTACTATCCAACTAGCTGAAACCTCTATTAAGAATTTAGTTTTCAATGAAATTTGAAGTTTGAAAAGTTAATCTTAAATATTGGTAAAAAGCAGTTTTAAAAATTAAAAAATCAGCTCATGTGAAAATGTTATTTGTGTTTAGCATGTTCAGAAAAAAGCTGCAGAATGGAAAATCAAGATAGATATTATTGCAGGTAAGATAAATCTCAGTCTTAATTATCTAAAAAGATCAACATATATTAACCCAACCAAAATGTTTATACAATAAAATACATTTTTTATAGAATGATTTTTATTTTTTTTTTGGTACCAGGGATCGAACTCACGACCTTATGTTTGCCAGGCAGGCGCTTAAGCCACTGAGCTAAATCCCCAGCCCTAGAATGATTTTTATTGTGGTAAATGTGTCTGGTAACTAACTGGACATAGAGGAAATGCACAGCAAACATTCAATTTATGCATTTTACTGCTTTGGGCAGTACTAAGGATTGAACCCTTGGTCACCCTTTTTTTTTTATGTTTTATTTTGAAACAGGGTCTAAGTCATTAAATTGCTCAGGTTGGGCTCAAACTTTGAATCTACCTACCTCAGCCTTCTAGAGTACAGGAATTACAGTTGTGTGTCACCACACCTGGCTTGCTGAAAATTTCTAATTGCACCCAAGATTTGGTTACTCCAGATATAATTAGTATATCATCTCAGGAAACCAAGTGTGGTGGTGCACATCTGTAATCCCAGCACTCTGGAGGAGGCTGAGACAGGATTGCTGCAAGTTTGAAGCTAGCCTGGCTACAAAGTGAGTTCAAGGCCAGCCTGAACTACACAGTGAAACCATCTCAAAAAAAAAGAAAAAAATATCAATGAATAAGCATGGCTCATAGGTAAGACCATGATTTAAAATTCATTCATGGAAAATGCCACCAGGTTATGACTCATTTTCTTGTTGTTTACTAATAACATTGACCTTTTTATTTATGGTGATAGACAGGATATCAATATCCTCATGAGTAAATTTTATTTGATACATTTTTTACTAAGTTGCGTAACAGTAATAAATGTCAGAATGGAAAAAACAAGGAACTATAATACAAATACTTTTTTCAAAATACCTAAGACATAGTCTAGCTACATAGTCTTGGTTGACATCAAACTCTTTCCCAAGTGTCTAAACTACAGCCATGTACATCTGACTGATGCAAATGCTTTTGAAAAGCCTGAATTTAATTAAGAGTACAAGGAGGGGAACATATTTTTACACAATAAAAAAGTTACTATGAATTGGCTTAACTAGATGTATTACTATTCATTACAATTAGTAATCATATATTTAAAGATCTGTTGGTTTTCCCATTATATTCAGTATTGTCATTCTTTCTATGGCTTAAAGTAGAATAAGTACTATGGAACATTTTATTAGAACAGTCCCAGTAGGGTATCAAGGCAAAACCTTACTATACATATAGTCTCCAGATCATCAATACTGACATCTTTGGAAGCTTGTTAAAGATCCAGAATTTCAGGGCCGGGGATTTAGCTCAGTGGCTTAAGCGCCTTGCCCTGGCAGGCGAGAGGTCGTGAGTTCAATCCCCGGTACCCCAAAAAAAAAAAAAAAGAATACAAGTTTTCAGGGCTGGGGATTTAGCTCAGTGGCTTAAGCGCCTGCCTGGCAAGCTCGAGGTCATGAGTTCGATCCCTGGTGCCCCCAAAAAAAAAAATCCAGAACGTCACCCTTCACTCAAATTTACTAAAACACGATCTTAGTGCTTAGAATGCACATTAGTACTTCAGAGCAGTGACTTACATGGTTGTAACTTGGGTTGGGAAATACAAAGGATAGTTAACTCTTAAATTTTGGTGTTGTAAATGGTCAAAACAGCAGAAAAGCAGGGCACATGATGCACGCTTATAATTCCAGCATTTGGGAGGCTAGGCTACAAAGTGAGTTTCAAGGCCAGCCTGAACTGCATAGTGAGACCTTGTCTCAAAAAGATTTTAAAAGGCCAGGGATTTAGCTCAGTGGCCTAAGTGCCTGCCTGGCAAGTGCAAGGTCGTGAGTTCGATCCCCAGTACCAAAAAAAAAAAAAGATTAAAAAAAAAACAAAAACAGAAAAGCCACATCCAATTTGTCACAGCCCATCGTGGAGCAATTATTATCAGGTCAGTACTTGGAGAAATGCTGAACTGACAAGTGTAAGCTGTTAAGTTTACAAGAATTTGGTGTTTCCTTAGTTGTCTTTAGTTAAGAGCAGTAGTGTGTGTGTGTGTGTGTGTGTGTGTGTGTGTGTGTGTGTGTGTGTGTGTGTGTGGAATTGAACTGAGGACCTTATACTTGTCAGACAGTTGCTGTACTGCTAAGCCATATCCCCAGTCCCAAGCAGTAAATGTTTAGAAATGTAATTTTTACTTTTTATTTGGCTTTTGTTTTACAGAGCTTCGGTATGACCTGCCAGCATTATATAACTTTCATAAAAAGAAATCAGTAAGTCTCTTGATTCTGGCCTGTCTAGCATTCAGCACTGAAAAACTCTTCAGTAATTATTTCCACCAGTATCAAGTTGGCTGGAAAAACATAGAAAAGTCAGCCTCAGAGATTACCTATGATTAAGTTTGAGAAGCCAGGTATGGTGACACATGCCTGTAACCCTAGCACTTGGGAGGTTTAGGCAGGAAAATCACTACAAGTTTGAGGCCAGCCTACATAACAAGGCCAGCCTGAACTACATAGTGAGACCATCTCAAAAAACCAAAACATAGTGCGAGAAGAGCTTATAATCAATAACCAATACTCTATGGTTGAAGATCATAACAAAAAGGGAACAAGCGAGTTCTTACTTTTTATATAGTATATATTTTGTTTTTTTATACTAATACATTCTCATATTACAAAGGCAATTTAGTGGAAGAATCTTCCTTTTGATACTTGAATCATCTGAACACAAACAGAACTATACATTTAAAAAAATGTGTTTGGATAACAACAAAAAGACAAGTTAAAACAACAAAAAATAATAATCGTCCTTTTTTACAGGTGGACATTGAAGTGGATCTAATTCGGTTTTCTTTTTAAAAGCTTCCAAAGACAAAAAGCAGCTTAAAACCTAAGATGAATAAAAAATATTGTTTACTAAACTACTGGTCTCCAGCACCATTTTCTGTTTTCTGTTGTTTTGATGCAGGTTCTTCTTTGTCTGTTTCTTCTCTTGCTCTTTTCACTGGTCCTAAAAAATAATGGAATTTTTGTTAAATTCAGTTTACATACTGCTCTATTTTATTATTGAGCAATTTTTTTGTGCCAGGGATCAAACTCACAACTTTGCACTTTGCAGGCAGGCACTTGTGCCACTGAGCTAAATCCCCAGCCCTTGAGCACAGTTATTAATAATCATGCTTTAATACAACTTCCATTAAACCAATGAGAAAATTTTTTCTTTTATTACAGCTCCTCTGATTGCTAAATTTATTTACCAAATATCCTGTCTCCCACTTGAACAGCATAACCAAAGTAAATAATAATAATCCAAGCATATCACTTCCACTGAAGTAAAAACTATATTATATCCCTGTTCTCTGTGGCAAGTAATTTCTCATAAAGTACAGATTTCTCAGAAAAACTACCCCAGTACCTAGAAAAAAACTTACCAGCTGCACCATTTTCACCACGTTCTTCATCACTATCGAATTTTGTTTTCTTGCCCTGAAACTGTACTTTCCCTTTAACAGACCCAGGCTGGGCAGCTTTATTTCCTTTTCCTTTTCCTTTAAATCTGCGACCTGCAGAGACGTTGAGGATTTAGTAAGGAAAGTATTTCAAGTCTGTTGTCATCACTTTTGAACACTGATTAAAATTTTTACTTAAGCAAAAGACGTAAACTAACCAAACTGCTAATAAAAATCAAAATAAATGACCTTTTGATTTCCATTTGTTTAGGGATTCTTGTTGATCTTCTATGATTTTTTTCAAAGCTTCTTTTTCCACCTCTCCTTCCAGTACTTCCCACGTTACTTCTTTGTTCCTTAATTGTAGGCTGCCGTTATTTGCATCTTTGGCTTTCTCCAGTGCTTCCTTGGCTTTTTCTTTAAATAAAATTATTCCCTAAACCAAGGACAGAAAATGAAGGGCAATTAGTTTCTGGCCACACAGTTAATATCTATGCTTAAGGTACTGTTTTTATACCACATAAATTTTCTATGCCATTACTAGTTTCAATGAATTTTACTGAACATTAGAAAAGGAATTCATGGAAGTAAAATAAACTACAGTTACCAGTATCAAGTTATTTATAGCGTAATTCAGAACACCAACCATCATGTCCAATGACAGGAATGACAAAATGGAATGCAAGTGATCAAGGAGAGACTTTTAATTGACACAATTTAAAAACTGCTTTCTACTAATTTTACCATCTAAAAAATTAAGTTTCTGTGGATTTTAAATTGATTGCTAAAAAGTATTTGAATGTTTCCAAACCTCTTTTGCTCCTCTGACAAAGTCTATCCATTTTATTTCACCATGATTTGAGAAAAGGACGTGCAAATCTTCTCTACAGGTCTGATCATCTAAGTCACCTGAGAACTTCAGCAAGCATCCAATCTTTTCTTCTAGCGATTTCTATGAAAATATACAAGGCAATCAAAAAATTTTAAAAAATCATGTGAAGAAGAAAAAAAAAAAATCCACGTAACCAGAAATGGCTCATATCACTCTAACTATACAGGAAAAAGTTAGTAAGAAAATGGTATTTCAATGTAGTTCAATGGTGTATTCTCCGTTGTCATCTTTTACTCTATACTAGATCTAATTTATCTTAATTTCTTTATAAATGATAGAGAATTAGTCCTAAACTATATAAACCTATTAAGATATCCAATTAAGTGACAGCTTTAGGCAGTATTATTTGTGTATCACTTTAGCGCAAAGAAAACCTTACGTCCGTTTACTGTTTTTTGAAATGTCTTAAACATGGCTGTGGAGTGTTAGTCAGCGGTACAGCATGTGCAAGGACCTTGATTCAATCCCTAGCTAGCACTCACCTACCCAACTACACACCCACACCCACAACGGTTCTCAGACTTTCTGAAGATACTCTAACTTCAATGATAGCTACATTAGATACCAGTATTACATACTTACCATTTCAGCATCTTCTGCTAACTTCTGTTTTTCTTCTTGCTCTCTACAAATGAACATGTTTTAATTATGTTTCTCCTTCTTATGTAAGAAAATTAAATCATAACAAATAACTTTGGTCATGACCATTAAACTACTTAGTAAGCCAGTCCTTAGTTTTTCTGATCATCTAACCCTAGATTACAATGGAATGTGACTTCAACACAGCAAGCCAACTTGAACTCAACATTTCACTACCAATAAGAAAGGCTTTCAAAGCTCATCATTAGCTCTTCCAAGAACCATTAACTTCAACCTTATAAAAGCTTTAAGGAATTCAAGTATGTCGTGATTAATTCAGCATACTTACTGTTTAGCTCTTAATTTAGCTTCCACTTTATTTTGCTTTCTTTCTTCATTTTTCTTTGCAAAATAATCTTCCCTAAACAACACAAAATAAGGCTAATGTAATGAGAACAAAGACTAAATTATTTTGATTTAAGCACAACAAAGCAAGAAATGTTTCACTGTCTATCAAAATAACCTCCTAAAACCTCAAAATATGGTATGTATATTACAGTTAAATATGTAGAACAAACAGTAAAAACTTACTTAAAAAGTATTAGCAAGTCTGTGTCTTTATACTTCTGGCCCGGAGTTTCTACAAATTTCTTAGCAGATTCAATGCTATCAAACACAGCAAATATTGATCCCTATTTTAAAAAAAGGAAAAGGGGAGCATTAAGTTATAGTCCACATATTTTATAACTAGAGAAAACCTCTATCATCATATAGTTATACCTTAAATGCTTTGTGCAATGTTCTTCTCATCTGGATATTTAGTACTTGACCTTTATCTTCTAGCCACTCTTTAATATCATCAAGTGTTGCATCTGTTGGGAAGCCTTTCTGTGAAAAGTAGGAAGATAGGCCTCAAAATAATTCCATTGGGTAGAGACAAAACATTATTCACATGTTAAAAAGTTAAAATTTGAAAGTATATTATACTATTTAATCTACTTTTGTATCTCAAACCTTCTATAATAAAACTTCTTAAAATATACTAATAAAAATTTAGTTTAGCTATTGATAAATGAGAATGCCTGATACACACTGGGTGCTTAAAATACGTCAAAGACTTTGTCATAAATCGTATGGTTTTTTTCTGTGTCTTTTTTTTTGGGGGGGGGGTCCTTTTTGAGATAGTCTCACTATGTGGTTCAGGCTGGCCTTGGGCTCACTTTGTAGCCCAGGCTGGTCTCGAACTTGCAATAATCCTCCTGCCTCAGCATCCTGGGTGCTAGGATTACAGGACTGTGCCACCATGCCCAGCCAACTCTCACATTTTAATCAGGCAATATTATATTTATGAAAATGAGGCTTATAGAGGTTAAAAACACTGCTTAAGGACATATAGGAAGTACTGACATGGGATCCCTGAGCATATATTGTTACTTCATTATATTTTCTTTCTAAAGAAATATAAGACATTAAATGCATTAAAAACTTACAATATAAACGGATCTGTTTTTTACATCATTTTTATATTCATCAGTCACTTCAGGGAGGGGTTTGTTTGGAGATCTTCTGATTTTAGTTTTATCTTCACTGATTTCCATGAGTTCTGCTTTAGATTTGCTTAGTGCTTCCACTATTACATTAAAGTCTGTTGTTAGACGGTTGAGCCTAAAGAGATTATAAACAGACATTTTAAAATTCAGTACTAGCACTTATTATTAATAAAAAGCCTAAACAGTTCATAAAAGTTACTAAACAGACATCTGGGCTCTCGATATAGCTCAGTAATAGAGTGATTGCCTAGCATGCACAAGGCCCTCAAGTTGCTCTCCAGAATGCAAACAAACAAAAACAGTTTTTACCTATTGAATTTTATCATTATTTCCAAGGGTACCCAGCCTTCATCCAATTTGATCTGTTCCTTTAAAAATTTGTCCCGTGGCAAATTGAAGTCTCCAAAATAATACTGTAAGATAATTCAATATATTTCACATTTCAGAGCATTACATAGTACTGAAGCCCATATCTTGGAACTTTTAAAAACCATTATAGTATAAGCTCTATTCCCTGAAAATATGTATCATCATTTTGTTTCTATTCAGTATAGCAAAATTAGATTGTTAAATTAAAAAATGGAAGAAACTAATTGCTTTGATGGGTAGGGGTAGAAAGGTTGAGACAGGGTCTCCCTATGTAGTTCAGGCTGGCCTTGAACTCACTATTTAACCCAGGCTGACCTCAAACTCATGGTGATCCTCTTGCCTGACCCTCCAGAGTGCTAGGATTATATGCATGTGCTACCATGTCCCGCTCTAAGTGCTCTGATTTTTAAAATAAAACAATACAAAACAAAACAAAGTGAATATCTAATTCAATCATAGAAGCACTTGGTTTAAAAGCAAAAAAAGGATCAAAGATGTAGCTCAGGGGTAGGTCTATGCCACGCCTAATCTCAGCACCACAAAAACAAAATGAAATAGAAAGAACAACAAAATAGAAAACCAATTATGACTACTTGGAATGTCAAAAGTAGCGTAAGAAGAAAAAGACAAACAACTTTGTCAGGACTCATAGATTGTGGAAGGAAAAAATACAGTAAACAGTCACAGAAAAACACATAAAGGACATTTTTAAGTACAAAAATTAAAGAAACAATGGAAGTATACAAGATGGTATTTTCATCTACCTCATCGAAATTCTATAAAAAACTAGAGTACCTAGCATTGACCTGAACAGATAATAATCATACAGGTAAAGAACTGGTAACAATGTCAAAAGTTGTTTAAAATGTGTGTAACTACTAAGTTAATAGTCTCTTTTAGATACCCTAAAAGACTAATCAGTAAATATGTTTGCTAGGATTTATATAAAAAGCCATACAGATGCCTCTAGTCCCAGCCACTTAGGAGGCTGAGGCAGGAGGACCATAGGTTGAAGCCAGCCTAGGCAACTTAGCAAGACACTGTCTCAAAATTTAAAAAGAGCTAGGGATGTAGTGCAGTGCTTTCTGGGTTCTATGCCCAGTAATGCAAAAAAAAAAAAAAAAAAAAAACCAACACCCCCAACAAAAAAACCCCACTTCATCTATACATGCACAGTACTATTATGGATAAAAATCAGATTCTACATGCTAAGGAGAATGAACAATCACTAATGACACAAAACTGCTTCTCCAAAACACAGCCCATACTTGGTAAGGGAAAGAGAAGGAAATAAAAAATACATTAGATATACACCACTCTGTGGGGGAATGTTTTTAAAAAATCTCTCTTTTCACACAATTTTGCTGTGATTTTGACAGTGCTGTAAAATACAAAACCTGGAAGCTGGGTGTGAGGAAGCACACCTATAATATTCCAGTACTTAGGAGACTGAGTTAGGAGGATTGCCACAAGTTCCAGGCCAGCCTAAACTACATTGCAGGACCCTGTCTCCAAAAAAAAAAAAAAAAAAAAATCTAACAAAACAAAACAATGGCCATTAAAAAATATTATGTTAGTGTGAGCATGGAGCAAAGTGGTAAAAAGCTTTTAACCCTGCTTATTCAAGAGTGGGATTTGCCTGGTGTGATGATGCATGTTGGGAGGTTGAGGCTCCCATAGAGGACTGCTTTGAGTTCAAGGCCAGCGTGGACTACATAGTGAGATCCTGTCTCAATCCCACCCCACCTCTCAAAAAATGGTGGGATTTGGGAAGTGTCAGGTTGTGATGGGGCTTTATTAACCTTTACTATATAATCTTTATATTGTTCTCAGTATTAACAAAGAATAAATAATTGGTCAATTTTCTCCACAATTAGAAAGAAACAAATATAAAACAAGATTGGAAATTAAATGGCAAAGCTTAAAAAAGTGAGAACATCAATTTAGGGATAGTTTCCCAACATAATCGTCCCTAATACTGTAAAACTTCACCCTAAACATAATACCTACATTTAAAAAAAATGCTAAGAGAGTTTTTAAAATAGCCAAGAACTGGGACAAATAAACTACTAGGCTCTTCAAAGGTACTTAATGGGAAAAGTACTTATCATGGATTTTTTAGGTTAATTATGTGCCAAACATTCTTCTAAGTGTTTTACATCTTATTAACTGACTTATTTCTCCAAACCATGTTATGAGAAAGGCACTACTAATATCATTCTTTGGACTAAGAAACTAAATGTTCATACCTCTTCTGAGAAGATAAGCCAAATATTTAACAGGTCTACATACTGAAATTGAATGTTCTTTGTTACTTGTTTTGAGACCCCTAAGTTTCAAAGAACTTGTTTTCACAGTTTAACAGCACAAGAATCATACCTCTATTTGATGACAGATTTTGGCCTCCAGGGCAGCCATTTTTTCATTATCACCATTTTCGGCCATTGTGGCTAATCTGTAAATTTTCCCAAATTGGCAGGAAAACGTTATCACTGTTTCACATAAAACCCAAGACGACCAAGCAGGAAAAAAAAAAAAAAATGCTTTAAAATTATTAATATGCCTTTATTTTCATGAAAGTCAGGAAATTCTACTACCATAGGTTCAGTTCCTCCACTCACTTCTTAACAAAGCAATACTCTGAAGTAAGGGAAAAGTGAGGAACAGGGGACAATCTGCCTCCTCTTTCAATAAAGGACTGTCTCCTTCTTTTGCAACAAAAGAACTCTTAATTTAGCTGTTCCAGCAAGCTTTAGGTAAACTTCTCAACAGATTGATATATGCAATATGTATGTCAGCATGTAACTATGGCTCCCGGTGTTATTTGGTGTGGGTTGTATTGTTTTTTTTAAAAAAAAAAATTAGTCACAGCTGCCTTACAAAACACTTGGTATGGGCCAAGTTACAAGTCGTAACTCTTAAAATTTTAAGAAATTTCAACATTAAAGTTTATGGTGTTAGATTAGATGCTGTATGTTCAGAAACAAACGAAAATGAGAATTTAAAAGCATGGATACACTAAAACCATTTAAACTGCCTAATTCATTAATACATGTGTTAGATTATAGCTAGGTTCCACTATAGGAGAAACAAAGCAGGCTGAGATGTTAGCTTGCTATAAATCACAAACGAAGTTTTCGGATTTAAATGAGTTGCTTCCAGTGATCTGTTAGACCACCTGGTCATCTGTATTGTACGGAATGTAACAAGAGGAACTCATCAAGAATAAACTGCCATTAGTACACTTCTCGGAGGCATTGCCTGACACACTGCAATTGCTGCTCAACAACCTGGACACCCACTGGAAGTTCTTGCAACCGGGATCCACCTGGGTTCAATCTCACACACCGGTTTGTCTACCATGTTATCTGTAACCCTCAATTACTACCGCGACAGAGAACTCCCTTATAAAGCAACTAGATAAAAGATCTATTTAACCCCTAGAAGACTCCTTAGCCCTACCACGTTTTAAAATTTTGTTCCATCAGATATTTTTCCAGAGCGTACAACTACAAGTGAGATATCACCCATGCTCTCCAGGTTCACACAGAACCAACCCGATGGGGGTGACGGACCCAAAAAGCCTCAGTGCGATGCGGCGAGTCCTGCGGCCCCGCCTCCCGGGGTCCCCACGGACTCCCCCGCGTCCACCTCACGCCTTATTTCCCCAGGAATTCGGAGGTGGTCCGAAATACCTGCTTCGGCACCAGGAAAGCATTGGAGTTTAGAAACCGACAGGCTGCGGCGACAATGAGGGCAAAGACCCTACTAAAACCGCGTCCCGTAGCTGCGCTCACTCGCCTGGACCCCGGCACGTGAGGCACCCCCAGAACCCCGTCAGTCCTTCGCGGGCCGCTCCAGCCCCGCAGGCCGCCTCCGTTGCGGCCCACGCGGCGCCAGCCGAGACCAGGGGCCGGGGGAGACGCGCCCGCGCCAGGCACCGGCCGGAAAACGCGCCGCCGCGCCCCACGCGAAGCAGGATTTCTATGCCCTTTCATTAACCACCAACAGGCTCACCTCTAAGGCCGTGGTCCCGCACGCGCACCACAGGTTCACTAACAGCGACAGAGATCTCCCTGGTCCCCAGCGCCGCGGGCCTAACTAACGCGCTCAAAGAAGATGGGCGCCCTCCCGGCAGTCCTTGCGGGCCCAGTGGGCGTGGTTGCGGGAGAGCCGGAGCCAGCGGCGCGCTCCGAGCATGCGCCATGGCCGTAGGCTCCCACGGCCCGCGGAGTCCCGCCCTCGATTCCGGGAGATGGGGTTAAAATGTTCTGCAGTGTTGGGGCATGGCTGGTGATTTGTGTTAGGATAAACATTTTTAAATATTTGTGGGCCGCATTTGTAGCCCATTCTTTCCCCTGACGTTTCATCCCTGTGAAGTGCTTGGCTTTTATTCCAGAAAGGCATTTTAAAAGTATATATGTAATCTTTATCGTGTTGTAATGGTTCTAAAAAAACA
>PVJX010026265.1:0-26035 GCA_004027295.1 Dolichotis patagonum | reverse complement strand
AAACAGAAACACTAAATCTGCTGGAAGACAAAGTGGGTAAAAATCTCAAAGATATAGGGGTAGGAAGAGAATTCATGAACAAGAATCAAACTACATGGGAAATACTTCCCAGAATCAATAACTGGGACCACATCTTATTAAAGAGTTTCTGCATGTCAAAAGAGATTTCCAGCAGAGTGAAAAGAAAACCCACAAATTGGGAAAAAATCTTCATGGACAGCGCCTCAGACAAAGGACTTCTGTCTAGAACTTATAAAGAATTAAAAAATATCAGACCCTCAAAATTCAAAGACCCATTTCAAAAATGGGCATCTGAAATGAATACACAGTTCTCACATAAAGAAATACGAATGGCAAATAAATACATGAAAAAATGTTCATCATCAGTAGTCATTAAGAGAAATGCAAATTAACACTGAGATTCCATCTCACTCCAGAAAGATTGGCCAAGATAGAAAAACTACCAACAAGAAGTGTTGGAGAGGCTGTGGGGAAAAAGTACCTCTTCTGCACTGTTGGTGGGAGTGTAGACTGGTGCAACCACTGTGCAGGTCAGTCTGGAGAGTCCTCAAAAAGCTGGGTCTAGAGGTCCCATTTGACCCAGCTATTCCACTTCTGGGCACATTCACAGAAGATCTGAAAACATCATCCCACAGTAATATATGTGCACCCATGTTCATAGCAGCACAATTTGTAATAGCCAGATCTTGGAAACAACCTAAGTGCCCATCAACTGAGGAATGGATAAAAAAGTTGTGGTATTTCTATACAATGGAGTACTACTCAGCTATAAAGAATGATCACATTGAGATATTTATAAATAAGTGGACATGACTGGAGACCATACTCATAAGCGAAATAAACCAAACTCACATGTGTAAATGCCTTATAGTCTCCCTAGTATGAGAGTTGGTAATAGTATATAAGATTTTAGGGTAACCATGAGTCCCCATCTCATAGCTTTGAAGCCTTTCAATGTTTTCATTCATCAGTTGGAATGGTTTTATCCTGTTTTGTTTGACTTTATTATACGTGATGCTATGAACAGCTGTTTTGAAGAGAACAAAACATTATGACAGCTATTGCTGATTTAATATCGTCCTTCTTAGAAGTCCTACCCAGCTTCTATTCTTCTATTTCCATTAGTTCTATCTATCACATTGTGTCTTATTGGGATTTGAATATGTGTGAAAGTATAAACAAAATTTTTTATTGAAAATGAGGTATTATAGTACCCATTGATCATTCTCTGTTATTCGGTTCAGAATGTCCTGTAATTCTCTCACTCTTTGAATGGTTTTATACTTTTTTGTTATGTTTGATATTATTGTATTTGAAACTATGCTCAACTATAGCAAAGAAAGAAATATTGTGATAGCTATTGTTAATGTCCGGCTGTCTTAATGTTAAGTATTGTGTTGCCTATGTTGTCTGGTTCTGATCTGCTCTGTATGGATCTCTTTTGTCTTATTCTCTTTAAAATAAAATGGGTAAAAAAGAAATCCAAGGAAACAGAGTTTTAAGACAAAACAAAGTGTCTTATGTAACAGAGATTTCAAGAAAGTCTGAGACTCAAAAGTGTCCATTGGATTTTCAGCAAGCAAGTTAGTGCTGCAGTGTCAGCAGTGAGGACAACCCATAGAAAGCTCAGGAGTAAGTGGGCAATGAAAGCAAAAAACTTATGTGCAACTAGAGCAAGGACCCAGCTACTCAGACAGGTAATGCAGTATGAACTTTCACTTTGGGAAAGCAGATATTAAGTACTGTAGTGTGTGTGATAATGGTTGATAATGGCAGGAGTATGTGTGTGTGTTGTAGGAGGGGTGTACACAATGAAGAAGAAAAGATGTACACAGTGATTGTCTAATTCATGAGAAAATGGAAAAACCTCTTGGTAGCCGTGGTACTAGCCAGCTGATACATGGAACACTAACAGTTTGCAGGGGGAAGAAAAAAATAAAGGAAGGAGTAGTGGTTAATGTATCTGAGCTCTGGAATTCATGAGAAACATTTTGTGGCAGAGAAGCAGGAGAATCCATGCAAGAGATAACTAATTAAAACCTGAGCTTGGATTCACATGAAATTATAGCCTCACAAACCTTCAAGCTAGGACAGTGTTTCTCAAACCATAAAGTGAAACAATCAGCCCATACCTAAGGGGAATCCAATCATTCCCTGATACTTTATTATAATACTGTTCGGTTATCCATATCAATGCTCCTTTAGATGCCATGGATAATGAGGAGCTTAGCACATTGTACTTAAAGACTAAAAACAGAGAAAACTGAACTATTACTGAGGAGTACTAGGGTCAGAATAAAATAAACATTTCCTTTTCTTCTATCTCTCCCTTCAGAAAAAGTACACACTGATGCAGTATAATGCAGAGACAGCTTTCAAATCCAGGAGGAAAAAAAAATGGAAGAGACAGAAATGTCAGCCTAAAATGTCTTTTTCAATCAAATGGTAGGAAAAATATAGCAGATAAGAGAGCAACTCAAAAAATGGTTTTTCTAGATAAAATATACCCCTGAGAAAGAAAACTAAAAGTTAAATATTAAATCTAAATCTAAATGTGGGAGGAGGGACTGATTAATACTGAGAGCTATGTTATCTTTTAAAGTTGTCATTCTCTTAAATTCAGTTAAATAAGACTTAGCTAATGAGCCAGTTACCTTGTGTGAGTTGCTTATCAGTTTATTTATCTGTTGCATGTAGACAGTAACAGTCCATGAGAAAGGGTACACTGTGGTTCTTTGGAAAGGGCAAAGCCATGTGCCACCACTAAGCAAGAGATTTTACCTGAGTGGCATGCCTTGGAGAAATCAGTTTGAGGTGGCTTCACTCTAAAATGGTTGGATTTCAACTTGTGTGAGTACTAGGTATTGTGGAATTGTCTTTGTCAGTTCACAAGGTTTTTGTCAAATGAAAAGTACACAATGCCTAGCAAGTTATGTGCTTGATGTCTTCCCAAGGAAGGAGGTGAGCCCAGCAAGGACTGCGACAGTGCTCAGCAGTAAGTCAACCTTCCATTCCTCTCCCAGCTAAAGAGGAACAGCTTGAGATTCAAACAGGGCTCTCTGCTCAGCTAAGGAAAACAGTCTCAATTATTTTTGGACATCTGCACAAAAGGGGTAAAAAGGGGCTGTCCTGTAAGAATAATAATGTGGGGCAAGTTTATACAATCATGTTTGGCTCTGGGAATGTAAGAGGGAAGGGAGGATGGCTACATTGGACCTGGTGGTATAGGTGGCATCAAGCATCAATGTTCATTTTGCCCCAAGAGCACTCTGTAATTCTTTGTAAGACAGGATATTTTTGTTCTTGATTCATAAAATGCAGCTACATGTATATCAATACTCCTGACAAATATTCTCAGAAATTTCAGACTTCAGAGGTGATTTTTAGGACTGTTTAATTCTGTGTAGTCTTTGTCTTTTAAACACTGAAGAAAAATAATCTGTGCAGTGGTATTCCAGTTTTCTCCATTCCCTAACCCTTTGGCCACTCAGATGTTTTTAAAAGCCAGACTAGGGCTCCAGATGTTTGAAACCTAAAAAAGGTCATCTCAAAGAGTCAATTTATTGCCTTTTCTCTTCAAAAATAAAAATTTCAGGCTGGATTTGAACAATGAATTCAGCATAGCATTTTTGTCTGATGTGGGATTTACCAAAGTTCAGAAATATACGATTTTCCATGTTTAAAGGCTCCCTAACTTAATAAACAGAATAGAGCTTCCTTCTCATTTCCATGGCTGTTAGGTCTGATTAGTAATTTTCCATTTCATTCCAAGAAGCCATTAGGAAATGTTCCTTTGTACCAAATCTCAAATATCTGTTTGCACTTAGGTTGTTCCAGGGATAAAGTCAATAAGAATCACCATATAATAAAATGGTTAGAGGTTATGTTCAGGAAATTTTCATGAGAAATATGAACTTTCAATGAATATGCAAAAATATGCTTAAAAATCATACAAATTCAGAGAATGAGGATAATTTTCACTCATTGTGTTAGTGAGAATATGAAATATTGTTAAGGCTGTACAAACATGAACATATATAAAATTGTACTGAGTGTATGAGCTGAAAGATATTTTGTGGGGTAATTCATTTGTAGCATTGAAAATTAAAAACATCTATTTAATAAGTCTGATTCTCAGTATCTCAATATAGAGATAAGTACAAGGAGGCTTGTTTAAACACTTGCAATGTAGAATTGCCATTTTATAAAATAACAAAAATTCATAAACAACCAAAGTACTCATCAAAAGGAAAGTAGTTGAGTTAAACTATGGGGTAGAAGAAATGGTCTTAAGGACATATTAAGTGGGAGAAAAAGGCCTATTCATGACTTTATTTAAAAAATAAATAGGAAAGTCAGACACTTCAGGCTTTACAAGTAGACTTCAGACTTCACAAATAAAATCTTATAAAAAGGACTTCAGGAAATAAAACAAGCATGTAAAGGTATTTTTGTATATATGTGTATGTATCACTGATTATGCATAAAAAAGACAAGACAATAGTAGTACTGTGGAGACTTGCTTTGTCAGTACCCCTTGCATGTTGTTTAAGAACGCATTGTAGGCAACCCACTTGGGACTCCTTATATATCTCTCAAACAGAAGCTTTTTTTTCTCCCAATAAATATATTCTGCTCTTAAACTCCATTGTTCCTAAAATTCATTCTTTGATTTTAGAGAACATGAACTTGTATCAGACATCTGGGAGTTTCTTTCCCCTATAACATTTAGAGGTCTTCCACTGAGATCAATGGAGGGAGGTAAGATTTTGCATTTGTTTCATAGACTCTAGGCTGGCTCTCAATTAGGTAACAAATTTTTATGCTTCAAATTTTGTTATGTCTCTGCCCATTGCTCAAGATTGCTTATGCTTTGTCTGTTATATAGTTTTGTTAAAATGATGATAAATTTAAGTTAACATATGGGACGTTAATAAGGCTATGATACTTTAATGGGATATTTTTATTACTGTTTTGTTCTTTACATGTTGCATTTGAATTACTAAATTTACTGGTACTCGTTGCTTGACTTTACTTAGACAATAGTGCTAGAAACAATAACGTTAGAAATCCCCTAGAAGGCTTTAATATAAACTTCTGTAAAATGTGTCTTCTTAAATAAAATCTAGCTGAGACTTAGAAAAATATGCATGCCTATACAATAAAATACATGATTCCTTCCACCAGTTAAAAAAAAACACTAGGTCAGTGGCCATTCTTAAGACTTGGAGGACAGGTTTCATTGGGACACACTGGCTTTGATCCTTCTCTACACTCTAGAGGAAATGTCAAGCTTGATCTTCTTCAGTTTCCTTTTTCTTGCCTTATTTCTAATCCTTTCCCACCATTTTGTTCTTTCCATTTTAGATGCATGTAAAATTAGAAAGAAAAGAACTCTAAACTGTTCCAACCTTTTCGTCTTACTAAGGCTCATAGAAAATGAGCATTTGCTAAGACTGAAGACAGGGAAATCATCTTAGATGAGGGATACATACTTCATCTCTGGGTCAGATGAGACAATGAAATTTTGCCCATCTAAGAGAAGGCAAATAAAAGCTATGTCCTGGCTTAACATCGTAGGCAGGTCTCCCTCAGGTGACTGAACCTGAGACACAATGGAAAGAACTGACTTCTGAGTGAAACCAGAAGGAGCTATTTCTAAAAGCACCACAGTTATGGGATCAAAACACACTTAACCTAAGGGAGGCTTACCAAGTTTTCATTTATGTGTGTAGGAAAACACTTCAATAATCAGATGTTAAAACATTTACTGTAAACTTATAAAGCACTAGGTACTGATCTTGCTCAGGCTTTTAACTATCCCTTAATAGAATTGGAGAAAAATTGTTTTCTCTGCCAGCTAGCAGCTGCCACTCTTAAAGTAAAGGCAGGTCTCCCAACATCTCTTTGGTCAATCCCCAATTAAACCAATGGCCAATGGAATACTGGCCAGACAGACAGCAGGATTCCTTTGTGGACACTGATCTTTGGTTGTGGGAACCAACAGAAACTGAGAACAAATGAGGGTCTCATTTGTTCAGAGTAGCCAGGGCTACTCTGTGGTGGATATCCAAAGGTTCCTCAGTAGAAACTGGCTTTCAACTTCAGAAAACTCTCCATTTGTCTCTCATACTTATCTTTCTCTTCTAGTAAACTAGATATTCTCCGTAAGCTTTTCTGTTGATTTTAAAACCACTTAGATTTGCTCTCCCTTCATAAATTAGGCTGAAGCAGCTTAAAACCACAACAAATAGCATGATTTGAATTTGCACCTTACATACGTTACCTAAGAATAAAAAAAGAGACATAAATTTTAGTCTTTTCTTTTATTTGTGCATAGAAGACTGATGTGTCTTTACTAACATATAAAATATGAATGTTAAATGATAAGTATAAGTTTAACCTGTGAACCTCAATGATATACAAATTTAAATAAAGCATAGGCTTTCCTGCTTCTAGGAAAGATTGTTTAGGTGATTAGATGGATAACACATGTGTCTTGGAGACTTCTTTGACCTAGGGGCCAAGGCAGAATTTTCCAAGTGAATTCTTGCTTTTATCAATCACCAGAGGTGGTCTCCTTCACAGCACAGCTAAAGAAGTGCTCTAAACACTTCCAAATCAGCCTTTTATATGCCCTTTCTTCCAATGAACAAAAAGAAATGGTTTATTATAAAGTTATGGTTTATTATAAAGTAATGTTCTTTAAACATTACTGTCAAAATAAAGATCAATTGTAACTTGTGCTTATAAATGTCTTATAAGAATAATTTCACAAACTACCTAAAATTGTGTACCAGTTTGAGGGTGGATATGCTGGTTGAATTTTGTCTTCTACTCCCTCCAAATGGCATCAAGCTGTGCTAGAGTGTAATCTACTTGAGGAATGACTTGAGGACATGAAAATCAAATAAATATAAAGAAGGGATGTTCAAACAGTTTCTATATTTCAGACATGGGTAACTCAATGTCAAAGTCCTTTACTCCGTTGCAATGCATTCTTAAACACTGGAAGATGTTCAACATTTACATGTTGAAAAACAAAGCCATTTTATATTTCTCTGCATGTGTGTGTGGACTACCTACCCCCTAGAGCCAAAATGGACTGCAGAAGGAAATATTATTTATGATGTTCATTACAACTAAAATCATGCTGTAAAAAAGAGGGAAATTGGTCAGAATTGCCTTATGTTCAAAGCTTTTTTACATTAAGAAGTAATTGTTATTTATGCTCAAAATATAACTATAATCTGTATGAGACTAATCTCATTCATATGTGTCTTTCTCTCAGTGACTTAAATAAAGCTAGAAAATTTTCAGATGACCCTGATAAGTACATTGAGGTTTTTAAGAAGACATAGTCAAACTATAAACTGGTTGGAAAGATGTAATGTTACTCTTAAATCAAACATTAACTTCTAATGAGAGACAAACACATTACAAGCTTCTATTGCATTTGGAGATGAATCTCATACTGTTAATTTTAAAAGCCCACAAGATAGACAGCCAAGGGAACTACCAGTTCCCACTAGAACCCAAGAATTCCCTACTCAAGACCCTCACTGGCCAGATGAGAGATTGAAACAGGAGGCACTTCCAGACGTGTTCTTAAAGTTCTAAGAAGGGTAAGAACTAAACCATTCAATTATTTTAAATTATCACCAAAAAAGGAGCATCTCTATCCCTTCTTAGAAGGCTTCAAAAGGCATTGATAAAAAACCAAATATGTCCATAGCTCCTGATTCAATAAGACAGATCTGCTTAAAGATATGTTTATTACCCAGTAAACCCTAGATATTAGAAAAAAGTTCCAAAAGATAGATTTTGCTTCAGATAGTCCACTTAAAAACTGCCTTCTTAGTATTCCATAATTGGGATCAGGAGAAAGCCAAAAGATAAAGCAAGGAGAACAAAAAATGTTTGTCTTTGTTGTGGCTTTAAAAGAAACAGACCATAAGTCTGATTCTTAGGGCTCCAAGAAGTTCCCAGTGACTACACTAACCTGCTACCACTGCCAAAAGCTAGGCTACCTTTAGAGGGACTGCTTTAAGAAGCCCCCTCCAAGCCATGGCCTGACTGAAAAGGCTGGCACTGGAAGTGACACAGTATGCTGAGGCAGAGACTACAGAGCTCAGATTTGTCTTCCCAAAACTAAAGGGCCTCAGGACACTGCCGCCTCCCTCTGGCCAGATTGTCATTTCTACCTATCTTCTTCATGGAGGAACCCTGCATAATCATGACTAGAGAAAAGAAAAAAAAATGACCTATTGCTGGGAATTGGAACATGTCTCTTTGTCCTTCTCCAACTCTCGCCTTCCAGGTATCATACCTTAATAAAAACTGTCACCAAAAAAACTCTTTCTTAACCTGTAACTGGGAAAAATTTCTCTTCACCCATTCCTTTTAGTTATTGCTGAAAGCTCAGCTCCATCCTAGAGAGATTTTATCCTGTCTAAATGCTATAATAGACATATCCAGGTTGCCAACTAATCAAACTGATGCTGAGACTTTTAAAAAAATATAGTACATATTGCTGTTCATGTACAAAACCTTAAGGGAGTTTTTCATTGGTCAATATAGTGTATTAATTTGGTTCTCATACATCATCAAAAATTTAGAGATAATTATAACATGCTAGAGGGACTTATGATGAAATGTAAAGGGGCCTAAAAGTTAGTGGGTTACAATTTCTATCCCTTACAAATAGTTTCTAAACTTACCTGTCAGCTCTAATGCTCATGGTTTGATTACACTTACTCTAATTCTTGGAAAAGTTGTTTGTGCCTACAGGATACCAAACCTCAAGTAATTATACAGATAAAACCAATAACATATATGCTAGATTCCCTTAGATTTCTTTTAATGGTATCCACCAGATCTTGTCAGAGAAAAGGTTATATGACACATATCAAGGCTTTAACTCCCTATACTCAACAGGCCTTAAATGACACCACAATTGGTCTTTCTTTCTCTCTTAAAGAAAAAAACTAAATAATAAGATAATTCATTTTCCAAAATCAGATGCCATTAGACATTCTAACAGCAATACAAAGGGGTACTTGTGCATTATAAAAACTAAATGTTTCATGTATATTCCTGATCCTTCTACTAATATCTAATAGCTGTTTTGATATTAGACAAAAAAAATCAATGACATATCAGACTCTAAAATTCCCTCGATATTATCCTTATCTTTATGGGAAGCCATTACCAGATCCTTTTATTGAAAATTTTGTTTATTATACTCATAATTATCCTGTTGGGTTTTTTTGGCCCATGCATACTTAATTGTTTTTTTGACTTTGTATTCCTCAGACATAAATCTATATGCCCACCCAGGATAAAAATTCCTGGTGTCTATCAAAGCCCTTTAGATAGACCCCCTATGGAGTATTGATGACTGCCAATCCACAACTATGACCTCCTTAAGCCTGAAGAAGCCAGATTGGTCATTGCTGATGACTCCCTCATGGTAGTTTGGGGGACTTCTTCAGAAGTGGGAATGTTATAGACAGCTAATTTAGATAAAAACATTATAGGCAGTCAGATAGGGCTAGTGCCTTAGAGTTGCCAGTGCAGAAGACTAGATAACTTGCAAATATGGAGGAGACAGATGTCTCCCACTGTGGGCCAGAACTCAAGGTAAAAGATAAAACTGGTGTATAATACATCATGGATTGATATCTATTTTGTTATTTTTTAGAGAAACAAGCACACAAGAATTAGAAAGCAACCAAGCAGACAAACAGAACTCTACAAAAACTAAATAACAACAACAAAATAGAGTTAGGGGATTTCAAAACAAGATGACAAGAATTTAGCAACCGTTATTATATTACATATTGTTATCTCAAAATAGTTTCTCACGCTACCAGATACAGTCATGCAAAATTGATCAAACAATATGATTTCCCTTTGAGCAGTTTCTTTACCTTTCACTGTATCGATTGCACAAGTGATTTAACCCTTTTATTTCTTATTGCATGGATTTGAGTTTTTTCTTTCTTCTTTTTAACAAGATTGGCTAAGGGTTTATCAATTTTATTTATTCTTTCAAAGAATCAGCACTTGATTAATTCTTTGTATTGTTTTCATAATCTCAATTGCATTAGTTTCTGCTATAATCTTTATAATTTCCTCCCTTCTTTGGGCTTTGGGCTTGACTTGCTCTTCTTTTTCTAGATGTTTGAGTTGCAGCATTTGGTTGTTTACTTATATTCTTTCCATTTTCCTGATGTGACAATTCAATGCTATAAATTTCCTTCTGAGGACTGCTTTCATTGTGTCCTACAGGTTCTGTTAAGTTGTATTTGCAATTTCATTCAATTTTAGATATTGTATAATTTCTTCTTTAATTTTTTCTGTGGCCCATTGGTTGCTTAGGAGAATGTTATTTTCCATGTGTTTATGGAGTTTTTGTGGCTTTTTTGTCACTAGTTTCCAATTTTATTGTTTTAAGATCAGATAATATGCATGGGATTATTTCAATCTCTTTGCATTTACTTAAGCATATTCTGTGGGCTAGTATATGGTCTATTTTAGAGCATGACCCATGTGGCGCTGAGAAGAATATGTATTCTGATGCCATTGGGTGGAACACTCTGTACACGTCTACTAAGTCCATTTGTTCACATGTTTGGTTCAGTTCTGCTATTTCTTGGTTGATTTTTTTGTCTAGTATGTCTATCTCTTTTTGGCAATGGAGTGTTGAAGTCTCCTGTTAAAATTGTGTTATTGTTCATTTGATTTTCCATGCCTATTAATATTTTTCTGGTATAGTTGCATGTTACCATATTTGATGCATACATATTTATGATTGTTATTTTCTTCTTAAAGTTTTCCCCTGACAAGTATGTAGTGACATCCTGTATTTCTTTTTACTATTCTTGTTTGAAGTTCCCATTAACTGCAAATACAATAGCTACCCCTGCTTTTTTCTCGGTTCCTGCCATATGGAGTATTGTTTCTCATGCTTTGAGTTTCAGTCTAAAAATTTCCTTTTGAGTTAAATGTGTTTCTTTTATACAGCATATTTTTGGATTTTGTTCCTTAATTCACACTTCCAGTCTGTTTCTTTTGATTGGTGAACTGAGACCATTTATGTTGATGGTTATAACTGATATGTATTGACTTATCTTTTTCATGTTATGTTCCTGCTGTTGGTTCTTTTTCTCTCTATTATGTGCTTATCCTGCTAGAAGGATTTTTGTTGTTGTTGTTCATGGAATTGTGGTTATCTTTATCTCTTTCTAGAATATCTTTCAGCATATTTTGTAGTGCTGGTTTGCTGGTCATGAATTTCTTCAGTTATTCTTTGTCATGGATCTATCTTATTTCTCCATTAACTTTGAAAGATAGTTTTTCAGGGTACATCAATCTGGGTTGGAAATTGTTTTCCTTCAGGACTTGAAATACTTCACTCCAAGCATTTCTTCATTTGAGGGTTTGTGTTGAAAAGCCTACCATGATTTCAGTGGGCTTTCCTTTATAGGTGATCTGTTTCTTTTCTCTAATAGCTTTTAATATGTTCATGTGTTAAATTTCTGGGATATTTATTATATGTCTGGGTGTAGATTTATTTTGGTATTGGCTAAATGGATTTCCATATGACTCACTTATCTATATGTCAGATTCTTTTCCTATGGTTGGAAAATTTTCTGCTATTACTTCTGAAAATATTTTTATGTCATTTGTATTGATTCTTGATTTTTCATTTACACAAATGATTCTTATATTGTTTTCTTTCCATCATCTTGCAGCTGTTGACTTGTTTTCTGATTCCTTGTTATTTTTTCGAAGTCTATTTT
This sequence comes from Dolichotis patagonum, assembly GCA_004027295.1. NCBI lineage: Eukaryota > Metazoa > Chordata > Mammalia > Rodentia > Caviidae > Dolichotis > Dolichotis patagonum. The sequence goes on along the minus strand of PVJX010026265.1, from coordinate 14,207 downwards.
ATTTCAAAGATAAAAAGAAAAGAAAAGAAAAAGAAAAACAAACAAAAAAATTTTATCCTCGTTATTTTTAAAAGATCTTTTCTTTCATGATCATTAGCTTCCATCTTGTCTTCAAGTTCTGAGAGTCTATCTGAAGTTTTGTTTAAGCAGTTTTTCCATCTTTTAATGGAATGTTAATTGCCTGAATATTTCTTTGATTCTGTTTCTTGCATTCTAATTCCTTCCTATATTGTTCTTTCAAGGTTTCCATACTTTCTTATATTCCTCTGTTTTTTTTAATCTACATGTTCTTTAGATGTGCTCAACATTCATTTCATTATATTTTTCCTTTCTTTTTTTACTTGAGAGGTTATTTTTGATCTAAATTCTTCTATAGCCTCATGAAGTGCTTTTCATACTTTTGTTGCTATCATATCAGAAATTTCAGTTGTGTAATTTCTAGTATAGTCCATGTCAGTACCTCCTGGACTTGTTCTTGGTGGTTTGGAGGTCTGAGACTACATTTTGCTGTTTCATTTAGCCATTTTCCTAAGTTTCTCCAGAGGAGGTTTTTAAGTTCAAGGCACTTCCCATGCTGACTGTCTATCCCATGGTCTAAAAGGGTGGGCCAGTCACCTGGGTTCCTCTGAACCAAGGTTCCCGGAGTGATGGAAAAATGATGATTGTGGCTTCTACCATTCCTTGGCTTCCCAGGGCTGCTCACAGATGGAAGAGGGTCTCTCGGTGTGTCTCTTCTAGACTGTACCTCTCCCTTGGGCACTCTATGGATGGCATCTGGGTAAAGTGAGGGGAAAGGTGAGGCTCCTCCAAGTCCTATGAGGTTTGTGGGGGCATTCCCCAATGGACGGCATTGAGTGCATTGTGCTGGGCTTGGTGGGACTTGGCTCCTCTGGGACCAGCACAGCTAGTTGAGGTGCATCCCCAAAGTATGGTGTCGTGGTCTTGGCAGAGCTCACAACCTCTGGGACCTGTATGGCTGGCTGGGGCTTGCCCCTGAAGTATGGAACTAGGGCCTTTTAATGAGCTACGTGGGTCTCAGCTCTTCTGGAGCTATGCGGCTGACTGGGACACACCCCTAAAGTATGGTACCAGGGCCTTGCACTGCGTTGGGTAGAGCTTAGAACCTCAGGGAACCTGATGGCTAGCTGGAATGCTCCCCTGATGGATGGCTCTGGAGTTCTGGGCTGGGCAGGGCTTAGCATCTCCTGAAATTGCATAGCTGTCCAGGTACTCCCTCAGTTCACTGTGCTGGGAGGCAGGGGTGGGCAGAACTTGGATCCTCTGGGACCTAAGTGCCTAGCCAGGGTACACCCCTGAAGCAAGGCACTTGGGCCTTGTGCTGGGCTGAGTAGAGCTCAGAACCTCCTGGACTAGTGCAGCTAGCTGGGACTCACCCATAAAAGTGTGTCGCTGGGGCCTTGAGCTGGACTACATGGGACTTGGCTATTCTGGGACTATTCTGGGAAGTGGGTACACCTCCAAAGTAAGGGGCTAGAGCCTTGCTCTGGGCTAGGTAGAGGTCCTGATATTCTAAATAGGTATCCATCACCTTGAAAAAGCCAGAAAGAGAAATTAATCCAATTCCTTACATGAAAAGGCCCTTTTCTGTATTCATGCCCACTTGCTACATAACTAGCTTCCCCATTTGATCCAAATTTAATCAATTTTACCTGAGCAGTTATATTCTCAAACTTATTGGTTGACCAAAGCTCTGTCCCAACCAATGCCCACCTTATGATTTCCCATTTTTCCTCACCTTGGACTCACTTCTCCTTGTGGTTTTGCTCTACAAAAACTTCTAGGAAAGGCAGGGGCCTTGGCAATCCTCTCGGGTTTTTTTCCCCAACAAATATATTTTGTTCTTTAAAAAAATGAATGTATCCAGATGTTTACTGTAGATTTACTTTTTTTCTGGTGTTTCCTGGTTGCAGATCAGAGGTGAAGGCATGGGCTTTGGTGGCTACAGTGAACATGGCTTCCCTGGGAGGCAGCAATAGGTGAGTATAGTAAAGAGGTGAGAAATCAAATATCAAAGAATCCAGGCAATAGTCAGGAATTTGTTATCAGTTAGCCATGTGACCTCAGGAAGTCATTTTCCTTCTGAATCTCTTTTCTCAATATATTCAGCAGTTGAGAACTCACTAAGATGCCTTTACTTTCTGATACTTTATGATTCTCTGAGTTTATATCTTTAATATGTAATGGGTCTGATCCTTTTTGATGAAAAGATGGATTTTTTTTTGTTCCAATTCTGGTAGAGTTTGACATTTTACTTTACTGCAAATGGAAGATAATGAAAGAAGGTGGAGCGGTCACTGTGTTCTCTGCTTTGCTGTTTTTGAAGATTTAGTTGACCTATTCATGCTACTGCCTTCCTTTGACAGTGCAGGGTAGATTTTTTTGAATGTGATGAGAGTACAAGTATCAGAAACTGGAAGATCTGAGTTATAACTGATGGCCATAAATTACAAAAATATTAACTTTTAATAACTTAAACTTCTTTGAATGCTTTTTCTAGTTTATACTAAAAATGTAGGTTTATTTAGTGAAAATCAGAGATACAAATCACCCAGGAACTATGCAAATACAGTGATTGATGGAAATTTTATGTTAAGGTACTGTGCTTGTTGAAATTTACACAATTTGAACTGCTCATTGTAAACAAGAAGTGATATATTAAATATGTTATAGTGTTTTAAAACATATCCTATGTTTCGGTGTAGTACCTACAAGCCATTTTTATGTGTAGTTGTTGATATTTGTGGTCTTTATGTATAAGCTTGTACTCTCAAATCTATGTCTAACAAGCAGGATAATTTTGGGTGAATCTCATCTCAGTCTGCAGATAATAATTTGACCACTTGTTTTCAGAGTGGTAGGGAAAAATCAAGTAGATATAAATGAGCTATGAAAATTCGTATGTATCTACAAACATTATTGTAATCTGGCTCTGCAAATGTAATTGGCTTTTGGAAATATGCCAATGAAACTCTGTAGAATGTTGGCATTAAGACAATGAAGGAAATATTTTCTTGGTCTCTCACAGTCTGTTTGATCAGTTTAGTTCTGCCTATCATTAGTTGGCAAAGCTCCTTCCAGCTGGTCTTCATCATTCTGCTTGTTTTGTGGGGTCATAAGAGTAAATTCTAAGCAGTTTAATTCTAAAGAAAACATATAATGGCCCCTGTAACTATCTTTTAATAGTGAAATAAGCAACTTACTCTAGTTCCTTTTTCAGGAGAGCATTTGCATCCTTGACTGCAGTCTTCACCCCCACATGGTTTTCCATAAAACTCCTTCTCTCCCTATTAAAGGAAAGGAAAAAAGATCATGCAAACTAAGAAACAATGTTGCCCCAAGGAAAGCTTAGTCACACCCCTCTTAACCAAGTAAATTCAAAGTGGACTAATGATTTCACCTGATGGTGTCACTATTTAAAGTTGAAAATCCATTTTAAGATACCCCCTTGTAGAACCTTATTAAAAAGCCAGTTTGGTAGCTGGTTTGGGAACTATGATAAAGATACTGCCTTGTTGGTAGAAATCCCAGCCACAAAATGCAAGAGAATTTCTTTGCATGAGGTTGCTGTGAAAACAGATGTTCAGTAACTCATGGATTTTATTGTTTTTCAATATTATTTGTACTGCTTGTATGCTTTGTAAATAAACTTGTAACCAACTTATATGATTCTTGTAACTACACTTGAAACAGGCAAAGGAAGAATTTTTTGTGTGTATTTTCCAGATTTTAAGAAAACCTTCTTAGTTTCAGAGGGTTGGTATAATTTGCTAATAAGCTGTAAGGTAAATAGCTACAGCTATGGCTTTGCTGTTCAGTACATTGTTAAACGTCTCAAATGGGAAAAACAGTACAAAGATGCTGAGATACTTTTTCTGTGATCTTCATTCCCTCCTAATGGCCTCAAAGTACAGAAATCCAGCCCTATTCCTGAGGCCACATTTAGAATAATAGCTATCATAAGCATCTGCTATATACTAGCTAAGTAGTACATGCTTGTTATTTCACAGAACTGTCTCAATAAACATATTTGTTGAAATATAAACAGACACAAATTAAATGATATTTACTGTGCATTTGCCTAAGAGCAGCTCCTTATGAATTGATAAATGACTCACTCAGTAGAGAAGGAAGCAGTCTGTGGGAGCTGGCTTCCTACCGGTTGGGACTTGTCACCCACACTTTATTTTAAGGAAGAACTGACACCAGACATTGCTTAGTAGTTCAGGAAAACAATTCACTCCAACATCTGCTCAACTGTGTCCACATCATACACAAACATAATTGATGGAGTCGAAGAGCGGGAGAGGAACAAGCATGATGGATGCCGTTTGAAAAGCTCCAGGCAGTCAGAATGAACTAGGGCTCAAAAGGATGTAGTATTGCTCAGTTAGAACTTAAATTCACCAAGAAAATGCTTAGCACACAAATAGACAAACTAAACGTTGCCCATAATGTTCTTAAAACACATGCCTTTGCCAGGTTAGTACTGAGTACCTATGAAAGTAAAGCATTTCCTAAGGCTAGTTACAGGGAGGTGGTAAGGGGTACTCAAGCTTTAAGGTTGGAGAGGTTTGAGGATCCCACAAACCTCTGCACAGTTATGGTGGCTAAATTTAACGAATAAAAAATAGGATTCCACACTTTTATTTTCATAAAGACAATGGATAACACTTTAATATAAATATGACTAAAATCATTATAAGTATATTCCATGCAATATGTGGGACATACTTATACTAAAGTTGTGTTCATTACTTAACTGAAATTCAAATTTAACTGTCTTGAATTTTGGATTTCTATCTGGAGATCCTACAAGTAGCATCATGACACATTTGCATGATATGTTCTACTGTAAGATATGCCAAAAGTAATGGTTACTAGTAATAGTCAAAACACAGCTATGTACTTCTTGAAAAATTAAGAGGACACAAGTTTTTCTCTGTAACTGAGTCACTCTTGTTCATTTGTATTCTAATATGCTATCCAAAGTAAGAGGGAAACATAGACTTGTAACTGGCATTGTAAAGGATTAAGTTCATTCACTTAACAAATGTTTGCCTGCTGTGTAAGAGGCACATTGATATATTCCAAGAATGCCATGATAAAAATTAAATATGTCTTGTACATGACTGTTTATCTTTATTCATAATAACCCCAAACTGGATATAGCCCAATGGCCACCAACAGTTAAGTGGATAACAAATTATAGTTATTTTACTATTCATTCATTAAAAATAAACTATTGATACATGCACCTGCATAATTTAAACTTACAGACATTATACTGAGTCAAACAAGGCAGAAAAATAAAGTATATTTAATATAAATCCTCTAAGAAAAATAAGAGTAATTGTTCTTTTTTTCTGTATAAAGGTACTTCTTAGGATGATGAGCATGTTCCATATCTTGTTTGTGATAACCTTTTAAGTGTACACATTGGTCTAGATCCATCAAGCTATCCATATATAATCTGTATATTTTATTGCTTATAAACTATAACTCAATTCAAGCAGTAAATATATTCCCTGCCATCATATGATATTTGCAGATATTGCAAATATTTAAAAGCGTGATAACTGTGATGAAGATAATAAAAACAAAGGATGCCATTACAGTTTGCAGTTTTAAGTCTTCAAGTCATCAGCATTATTCCTTCATTCAACAAATATTTACTGACTGCCTACTGTGACAGGTAATCAGTTAACCATTAGGTATATACTGTTAAATAAAATACACTGGAAACCATGAGGTACATTCCCGACACACACTCTTTTTTCCTTAATGTTTACATTTTGAGCTAGGGTCTTGCTAAATTTCCCAGGCTGGCCTAAAGCTTGTGATTCCCCCTGCCTTAGGCTCTCAAGTAGCTTGGATTACAGGTATGTGCCACCATACCTGGTTATCTTGGAGTGTGTTTCTCATAGGGGGAACAAACACTGAAAAAGTAAATGATAATCTCTTCATTATAATTGTGCTATATGACACAAAGGCGGAAAGTGGAAGGATATGTGAACACAGCAGCAGGGTCAATCAGACACATTGGTGGAATCAGAGAAGGTTCATTTAAGAAAATGTGGCTGAAATTGAGGTCTGGAATGAATAAGAAAGCATCAATTAGCTGAAGAGATGGGGATGAGGCAGAGAATCCAGCAGAGAAAACAGTATATGCACAATCCCCTGTGGTGAGAGACAGCATGACACATGAAGCAAAGTAAAAGACGGCCAGGGTGACTGAAATAAAAAAGTAAAAGGGAATGTGGCATGGCATAATGCTATATAAGCCAGAGCTTGTGCATATTTTTGATCATCAGTTTTTTCTCAAACCACTCTCCCTAACAGTTTATTTAGAGATCTAGAATTATTGTCTATAGCAGTATATCTAAAGTATGATAGGTTTAACTATGGGCTTATAAGTGGCAGTATAAGAATCCAAAAATGCACACTATGAGGCTCAATAATCAATTTCAGGAATATGCAGGTGGATGTTGCCATATTCCACTTATGATCTTACACATCCAATTAGCTGTGTCAGCTAGATTCTTTTTGCAAAAATTGCAGCATTCCTAATCCCAAGGACAAAAGTGAGACTTGAAAGAGGGCTAATTTGTATTCTGGCAGATAGACAAGGGATCTGTTGATGGTTTTCCAGCGGATAATAGAAAAATCAGTGGACAGGAATGAGATGGCATTCCCAGTGTTTAACCATAAGAATATGCCTTTTACTTCCCTAAGCCCCGTGGATCCTGGGACACATGGTTATTCATCAATCTTCTTCAAATGTTTGATTGCTCATGCATGCCAAGACACCTGCCCACATTTTAGTAGACTGACTCATACCTGGACACAGAGATTCAGGGCTGAAGAGTGAAGTTACATGAGGTGGAATGAACTATGAGAGTCAGAGCAAGAAATTGCCTTGGGAATAAAAAGCTGTGATCTTTGCACAGAATTAGCAATACATACATAAGTTTTTTTCCCCCAGACTTATCTTGTTCAGGAATCTAATCCTCAGTATTTTTGAAGGGGATAGAAAAGCATTGAGAGAGATTTCTGGAATGACAATCCTACTTTTGGACAGTTTCCATTTGTAGGATTATTTTCCTAGGGTCTGATAGAATGTTTTTTGCCCTTTTTTGGCAACCTGTCTCTACTCCTTCTGCCATACACTGTAACCTCAAAAGCCATGTTTAAAAATGAAACTGTACTATTTTAAACTAGCACATGAGCAGAGGCCTGTTTATCTGGCCCTACAATTAATTATATCTTAATTTGTTTCAACAGTAGGCATTAACTTGATTATAAAACTTAAAGATAACTGTTGAAAGCCTAAATGAGTTTGTTTTACTTATAATAGGTAGACAGAAAAAGGTAAGTGAGTAGTAGAGATAGGATTTGTATTTCTTGTCATTCATACTGTGTGACAAAATGACATATGATAGCCTGCTTGATTCACATATTTAAAGTGGGTGTCCATACTTTTCTGTTGATATTAGTTTGCCTTTATGATCACAAACCTGACCTCTGCTTTCCAAAAATGTTGGGGAAAAGATTTTGGAACAAAAACTTCTGAATCATAGAGATAATGGCTTTGGGCAAAGACATGGAAACGCTTTGAGGAAAATCAGAAGACAACTGGGACAGCTCAGAAAACTGGGCAGAAGTCTGGGGCTAAAATTCTCTGGGCATTGTGACTAAAACAGAACAATAGCTGCTGAATCCCATGCCACAATCCACTCTTTTTAATCCATCCAAAGTATTCTACAATTACTGTAACTGAAAACCAATACTAAGACCTCTTACAAAGTCCTTTACATTGTATCCCATATTTGGTTGACCTATGCCCTTTTTATTCTCATTTCTTTTTTGATCTTTTACCAGACTTGTGCCCTCCCTATATTTTACCTTAGAGTAATTACACTTGGAAATTCAGTTCTTAGCAGCTCAGTTCAAGTCCCACCTTCTTTATTCCAAATTTTCATAGTCATATGTAGTGGGAGCCAAATCTTATTTTTCTGCCTATGATATTTTCCCAAAAATAAGCCCTAATAAGAAAATACACCTTAGCATGATTTTTCAGGATACTCCTAATATAAGTCCTATCACCAAAATAAGCCCCAGATAAGTTCTTCAGCCAGACGAATGCATTTAGTACACCTGTTGCATCGCATGATGAATGTTATGAATTATAAAATAACAATATTAAATTTTAATTAAATATAAACAAATAATTTTATTGACATTAATACTTAAAAGATTAATTAAGTAATTGTTAATAGCCAAAGGGGTGCCTTTGGATGAGAGTAAATGCCTATGTAAACAGATAAACTTGAGATTTATTGCAGAAATACCAGTTGGAGTACAGACACAAACCATAAATAACGTCTGCACTTGATAAAAGCTGGACATGTTTCTATCTAATATGAACCTTTGTAATTCAGTATGTGTTTGTCATAACAGGCATACTTAACCCACTTGTGTGAAATAAAGAAATGTTTTCTGAATCTTGGTGCCTTCAATTTTTTGTCACTTTTGTGTGGACCACCATTCTTAACTGTCATCATTTTTGTTGCCACTGCTGTCTCATAAGTCTTCAAGTAGCACTGGATTTAATGGAAACTTTGTGAAGCTTGGCCTGCAAGATTTTGTGACTTAGATGAAGAACTCATGGGATGAAATCACTAAGAGCTGTGTTGTTGATGTACTTTGAGCAGGATACATGGGCAAGAAGAGCTTATTTAAGGAGAGCTTTATTGCTGTGCATGAGAGATCAAGTCCAATGATTCTATAGGAAATGGAGTCACAAGAAGTTTAGGCTGGAACTAAGGGTTTGGAGAGTTTTGTTGGCATTCCAGGAGATGACTTACTGCATTTGAATAAATGTAGATTTCTGTACATGAATAAATGTACATTGTTATACATGAATAAATGTAATTTTGTGCATGAAAAAGTAATATATCACTGCAAAATAATCCCTACTGTGTCTTTTAGAGCAAAAATTAATATAAGGCTTGGTATTATTTTCAAGGAAATATGGTACCACAGTAGCTCTCTCTTAGCCATAACTACTTATGTAAGTAAGTATTCTTCCTTCTTGTTGGGTGATAGCAATAACAAACAACAAATTTTTGAACTTAAGAATGAAAGTTTACACAAACTGCAAAGCCCAGAAGATAGACTTCAATACCCTCACATTGCTCACAGCCTCTATCCTCAACTACTCCGCATGACCTAGCTTGCACTCTACCTCTTGGCTTTCTTTTAATACTTTTGACTTCTAATCTTGTGACTCATTTTCCCCACTCACAGTCTTGCCTTAGATCTGATTCTTCCTACAGCATATATGTTTTTGAACTATCTTATTTATTTGACCATAATGATTACAACTTTCTTTTACTGAGTTGCAGTTGATCCACACCTTATTTACTTCTCTTCCAAAGAGAATTCTCTATCCTGACACTCTGTTCAAATCATTTCCTCTAAACTGCTACAGCTATTATTCCTGTAACTCATATTATACCACGTATAGCCTTGCAATGCAATAACCTCGCAATCATTCATTCATGCATGCATCCATCCATCCATCCATGGATTCCATAGATAGTGAGTGCTTCCTATGCTCATTTTACACTGGGAATAGCTAGTCATGGTGCTGCATGCCTGTAATTCCAGCATTTGGGGAGCCTGAAGCAAGAGGATAACAAGTTTGAGCCTAGTGCGGAATTTAGCAACTTACTGAGACTTTGTCTCAAGAGAAAAAAATAAAGAGCTGGGAATGTAGCTCGATACAAAGACCCAAAACCCAATATATGGGGGACATACAAATAAAGTTATTTTTAGGGTAACACAGCATTATCTGTAATGATGGAAATGCTGTCTAAGTATAACATTTGATTTGGTAACAATTAGCTACTGTGGCTATCAGACACGGGGAAAATGTGCCTAGTTCAACTGAGGAACTGAAATTTAAATTTTAACTAATTAAAATGTAAATACCTTTATCTGGTTAATGACTACTATATTAGACAGTGCAGACATAGTATTTGTATCAGGAATAAACTTGCTTGATTTAGGAATGTGTGGCTTTCTAACTTTTCTAAATACAGTTAAATGTTTTCCAAAATGGTTATATATGTTACCAACAAAATGGAAAAAACATCTTAAATATTTAATAAGTGAAGAAAAATTATGATTATGGACATACAATGGAATGCTACATAATTGTTAAAATAAAGGAAACTTAAGTGTAAACATAGATGAACTTTAAGACAATGAAAACAATAGGCAGTAGAATGATGTGTATGACTGGAGTTGCGGCTTAGTGGTAGAGCATTTGCCTACATGGATGAGGCTCTGAGTTCCACTCCCAGCATTGCAAAACAAAACAAAATAAAACATGCATCCCATAATATTTATATAATAAATATGTAAAATGATATGTTAGATTTTGAGGATTATAATAAAAGCATAAAGATATACATACAAGGGGCAAATATCTCAGATTGTTCATGCAAAAATAATTTTTTTCAGGGCCTTAGTGTCTACTAAAAATGAAGAATAGACAGAACAGCAAGTTTGTTGGGTGAACTTACATGTTCACCCAAAAATTTATAAAGACCATGAGAAGGAAAAATGTTTTAGAAGTTTTTAGAAGAGTCATATTTGTGTGCATATGCTTAGAAGACATTTTAATAACTCAAGGATTGAGGTTTAACTTGTGTGCAGTGTTTGAGATAGAATGGCAAATACTTGCTGGGTTCTAGGCTGACTGAGTTTCTCAACAGGGAATGTATCTAAGCTCTGCTATTTGACCCACACATGCACAGAGGTTTGCTTTACTCACTGTAATCTGACACAATGCCTTACAAGTACTCAGTGACATTTACACAAGTTATTTTCTGTATTTAGCCATCATCATATTCTCCATCCCATCCCTAAAACTTCCAAGTTGAGGCTGAACTCCAATGGCATCCCTTTTGGAAAGCCTTTCCTAAATCCTGAAGACAAAATTAATCATCCTTATCATTGAGTAATTTTTCTTCACTTGAAAAATTGGCAGAATCTTGAGTCAGAAATGCATTTCAATCTTTCATTTGAGAGCTGTATTGGATTATATAAAGAATCCAGGAGGACTCAACAGTGCACCCATCAGTCTCTGAGAGTGTGACAAAATTAAAACACAGTAGATGAGGCCATTGTTACAAAGTTTCTTTAAAAGAGACAGCAGAGGTTCTAGGGTAATAGCCAGTCCCCAAAATAACCAAAAATTAGAGTCCATGGGGAGGAAAAATGTCAATTGGAAATACTGAAAATTAGGAAATTCTTAAAAATGTAGCACTACTAAGTCCAAGAAGAATCCTGGGCTCAATAAATCTACTTTCCATTATTCAGCCTATCCCCAACCTGAAAGAAAGATCAGAACCTTGGAGTTGGCTGCCTGCAAATATTAGCATTAAATTATGCAACCAACTTTCTTTGCAGTGGTGTCAAACACACCAAGCAATCTTATTATTATTTTTTGGTTCCCCAAATGGATTTTCTGATAAGCAGAAGGCATTGTATTCTCTTCAAAACAGCTGTGCATACCTTCATATGTGTTTAACTTGAACAAAACAAAACAAGATAAAATCATTTTGAACAAAGAATGATAGTATTCCTGGATTTCACATCGTGACATTACACAGTCAGCACTGGATACTGTAGTGTCTCTTTTTCTTCAAAATAATTGTTCATTTCAACATGCATTATATAGTTGGTTATCGTAAACTATTTATAAGCTCTACACATGCATGTGTCTCTACATGTATATTTATCCTTTCTGTATTAGAGGGAAAAACAAAACAAAGCAAAACAAAACAAAATAATTCCTCAAAAAGCATGAAGCAAAAAGTCATACAAAACCACAATACAAGGTGATCTACAATGGTTACCATGATGTCTCAGCAGTATATAACAACATTAATAAAAACAAAGCATTGGAGATATTATAAGACTTCAAAAGCAGGCAATAATCAAACCAGAGTGGTATCTTAGTGAATCTTGTCATCTTCAGTGTAGTTGCCTATACTCTTAGACTTGATGCTATCAATCATAACAGATTCAAATAAAATCAGTCAATATAAGATAGCACTATAACAAACCAGGTTCAAATAAGATCAGTCATAATAAGACAGTATAAGTTATACAGGGCTTCTGGTTAAGTTGATAGGAAATTAAGGATGATTACCACATTATGTCCTCTTATTTTTGGGATAGCTGACCTTGTTCTCAAGTCTAGTGTAAGTAGAAAAACTGGAACAATTTGTCTGTTAATCCATCCAAGCAGAGTGATGAGAATAATGTAGATTTTAAATCTTGTTACCCCATTAACAATATCCTCTGCCTTCCATTTTTAGACAATTCCTCCCCTTTCACTCCCATAGGGTGCACTGCTTATTTTGGGTCGCACTGCCTCCTTATATAGAGCAGCTCAATGGACCCTATCTCTTGATCTACTCTGCCTGTGTTTCTCTCTGTTAGTATTTCGAGGCCCTCTATACTACAGATTATAGCCATTCTTCTCCGTCTCATTTCTGCTATTCTATTCTGCCATTGGTAGTCTATTTTTTTCTTCCACTCCACTGTCTTTCCTGTTCAGAGGCCTCTCTGCCACTGTTCCTGAAATGCTCATATTTTTTCTCTCTTTCTAAAATGTCCTTTAGTATTTTTTATAGGGTTGGATTGGTTTTCACAAATTGTCCCAGTTCCTCTTTGTCATGGAAGCATCTTTTTTCTCCATTAATTTCTAGAGAGAGTTTTGCAGGATACATCAATCTGGGCTGGAGGTTGTTCTCCTTCAGAGCTTGAATTATTTCACTCCAAGCTCTTCTTAACTTGATGGTCTGTGTTGAGAGATCGGCCAGGATTTTGATGGGTTTTCCTTCATAGGTGATCTGTTTCTTTACTCTGATGGCTTTTAATATTCTATTCTTATATTGAATTTCTGAAATCTTGATTATTATGTGTCTGAGTGTCACTCTGTTTTGGATGTAGGTGGCTGGAGTTGTGTATGCTTCATATGTCTGCATATCATTTCCTTTTTCTATGTTTGGGAAGTTTTCCTTAATAATTTCTGTGAATAGCCTTTGTAGTTCTGCTTTGATTCCTGCTTCTTCATTCACATGCTTTATTCTTAAGTTATAGATCCTCTTGTCGTCCTCTAGACTTTTATTGTTACGGCTTGCTCCCTTGTTATTTTTAAGAGATCTTCCCTTTCATGATCACACATTGCAAGCCTGTGTTCAGTTTTTGATAGTCTATCTTTGGTTTCTTTCGAGCAGTTTTGCCAACTTTCTATGGAGTCTTTAGTTTGCTGGTAATCTCTCTGAATCTGCTTCATGAATTCTAGGTTTTTTTTATATTCTTCATGGAACGTTTCTCTCCTTTTGTGTTCCTCCATTCTTCTGTCTGTATATTCTTGAGAGACGCCCAGACTTTCTTTTATTAATCTACTTATCTCCTGTTTAACTGGAATTAATATTTCAGTTTTGATCTCATTTATGAGGTCCCGAAGTTATCTCTTTATGTCCACTGATGCTGTGTTTGATGTTGCATGTTTGCTGCCCTCAGTCTCTTTCATATTTACCTCTTCTGGATCAATATTCTCAGGGTTGGGGGCTGGGGCCTTTTTCTTATTTCTCCCTCTCATCATGTTTTTGGTACCTTCCATACAAGTGTATAGTGTAATTCCCAGCCCGCAGGCTAGGGGCTTCTGCCCTCTGCTGTCCGCTATCAGACAGTGAAATGCAAGCAAGGGTAGTATACGCTGGCTTCTCCCCTCTGGGCCAGTAGAACTTCTCAGGCCTTCACTGCGTCAGTGTGCGCCACCCTCAGGGAACCAATTGATTTGTGATGACCCACTGGGTGCCAGCCCAGTCTAAGCAGATCCCACCAATCCGCTCTGTGAGGGGAGCAACCAACTGAAGCTGCTTCCTTACAGAGCCAGGGCTTTCCTGCCCAACTACAATATGTCGTCTAGTTCGTTGCCTCTTTCCTGCAGGAGGGTCCCATTTCCATCACTCACCGCGTGTTGATACCGGTCTCTAGAACTACTGGGCTTCTCGACCTCTGACCTCAGTGCAGCTGCAGCACGAATTCACGGCACCTCTGGGTGGGTCGCGTGCAGGGCTGGTTCCAGGCGAGCTGCCCAC
>PVJX010026264.1:0-26037 GCA_004027295.1 Dolichotis patagonum | reverse complement strand
CCCTGTTCTTGTTGTTTAAGGCTCCTCTAGAGGGCACAGGCTAGGAGCTTTAGCCCTCTTCAATAGGTTATCAGAGATTAGAGTTCACCCACGGGCAGTGTGCGCTAGCTCCTCCCTTCTGGGCCAGTCAACCTTTGCAGGCCTTCACTGCATCAGTGTGCACCCATCTCAGGGAAGTAACTGGGTCCCCGCCAGGGGCATGGCCTAGTTCAAGCAGATTCCACCAATCCGCTCGGCGAGGGTAGTAACCAGCTGAAGCCACTTCCTTATGGAGTTAGGGTTGTCCTGCCCAAATCCAACATGTCGTCCAGTGGGTTTCCCCTTTCCCGTGGGAGGGTCTTATTCTCATCACTCACCATGTCCCCGAGAACTGCTGGACTGCCCGACCTCTGACTTCAGCGCGGCTGAGGTGGGAATTCACAGTGCCTCTGGGTGGGTCGTGTGCAATGCCGGTCCCGGCGAGCTGCACGCCGGGCTGTTCAGCTCCGGGCTCCGGCAGCTCAAGCCAGTCACTTTGGCGTGGATTGCTTGTTCAGGTCGGGAGGAATTCAGGCGTCTCGAGGGGGGTGCCGTGCTCGCCGATCTTATCTTCACTAATAGTAGCCCCAGGACCTCTTATTCGAGTGGGTTTTTGCACTTTAGTTTCTTTCTGTGTTGTGAGAGTCTATCTCTCTCTGTTTGGGTCTCTCCAGGGTGTTTTATTCTGGCATTTGAGCTGTCTCTCTCAGAGAGAGTCTCTCTCCTGCTACCTACCAGTCCGCCGTCTTGTCTCTTTATCTCCACTAGCCACTGTTAAGAGACCTTTCTGTATTTTCTTTTACCTCTCAATTAAAGTTTTGCCTGTACATTCATAATCTTGCTTTGGTTTTAGTTTTTGTTATCACTAAAGCAAGTAGTGATGCTAGCCAGTGCCATCTTCACTGTTCCCACCCCCCGCCCCGTCCCCAGCTCCTGGTATTTCTTGCTGGATGGCTACCCTATCTTCTTCACTTCCCAGTGCCATTCCCACCCATCCCCATGGATTCTCCACAGAGCAGGGCAAAACTTTTAAACTGGCACAAGTGTGCGCTACAGATCTCAGGATTGATAACAGTAACAACTAAAGGTCTTGTGGGGCCTGACTGCTCCACCAGATTGGCCCCAGTCCCCTCTCTGCCCTGATGTGCACATCCTGATGTTCAGTAGTGTTGTGGCTTGGCATAACTGGCACCATCTTGAGCCTTGCATTTAACTAGTGCCCTGTATTTGACTCAGAAAAATGGAAAATTACTCAGGGTATATGTCCCATGAGAAAAGCAGAATGAGCTGTACCTACAGGAGAAAAATTAACCTGCTCAACAAAAGAAGCAGGATACAGGTGTCAACTGAAAATTAATGAAAGATTCGAGCTAAATTGTTTCCAACAGGATGTCTTTTGTGATTCTCTCTTTTAAAAACTCAGTAACTTTCCAGTTCGGGGCCACTTGTTTGGAACCTGAACCAGGGAGGTGTGTATACAAGTGGTCCTGAGCTCAGTTAATTAAATTCCAAATTTATCATTTGGGCTGCTTGGATTCCTATAGTTGTTCACAAACCCATCTCAAGCAGGCTCAGCTTCTCACTTTTCATCCACAACTATAAACTCAGGGAATGCATAACCTGGCCTTTCCCACAGAGCCATTTTGCCCTCCCTTCTCCATTATCCCCCTCAACTAACCCTTAGTGGAAGATTTAGCATGAGGCTAAAAACCCTGAAGGGCCTCTCACTTGCCCAGCCTTCCCCCCTACCACATACACACGTCTTTTGTTTGTTTTGAGAGAAGGACTCACTATGTTGTTTGAGAGAAGGACTCACTATGTTGTTTTGAGAGAAGGACTCACTATGTACTTCAGACTGGTTGAATTCACTGTGTATCCCAGGCTGGCCTCAAACTCACAGTGATCCTCCTGCCTCAGCCTCCCAAGTACTGAGATTACAGGCAGGAGAGGGCCTTTTCTTAACCAGTGCTTGGCCTAGGGGAGCCCAGTTGCCTGAGAGCCAGGGAATGCTACAAGGCTCCCCAGCCTGAGCTACTACAGAGGACTTGAGGACACCCTGCTGGTGACAGCCAGAATTTCCTTAGGAGAAACTCTAAAGCCAAGACAGGGAGTTAACCCAGCCTCAGGTCGCTAACAGTATATGAAGATACAAAGACTTGAAAACAGGAAGTGTATGTAGTGTTAGGGAAACTGAGGCACAACCAAGACCACTGAGGCAGGCAAAGTTGAAGCAATGTTTGCCGACTGGGTGTGATGGGCCAAGGGCAAAAAGACCGCTGGCCCTAAGCAAGGGGTGAGGTCGTATTTTTGTAGGGGCATAGGTAGGGGAAGTACATACTGTCGAGGGGGATGCAAAATTCTGTATCTCTGGGCAGGGGGTCTAAGGCTAGGTGATAGGGTACAGGGGATGCTGGCAGGCACAGCATGTCTCTTGTGATTTTTTTGTGGAACCAGTTATTTGCAGGTTGAGCTCTGTGTGGCAGCTGCTGGCTTTCTGTTGAACGCTATGCTCTCCTAGGTTCGAATAACAGATCTGTTTGAGGGAGATTTTTCTCTCCTAGTTGGGCCGAGGTCTAGTTCAGAGACCTGAAATATGGAATGGTGCCTGGCCACTTGGTCTCTATGACTGGCAGAATGGGCAATGATACAGGTAGGCAGCTAGCTTTGGGATAGACTTGGATGAAAAGAGAAAGGGACCGCTGTGTTTTAAGGCCAGGAAGAGTGTTCTTGGAGCTTTCGCAAATTTTGCCTGTTGTAATCAATTTCCTAACTGCTTGAACAGCAAGAGAGCCAAACTACCAGCACAGACTCCTTTCTCCAGATGTTTTCAGTTATCAATCCCATCCCTCCGCTTGCAGTGTAGGGTAAAGGACTAGGTCCAGGATGAGAGTTGGCCACAGCCCCCATCTCAAAAGCTGAGCCTAGAAGGTTTGGTTTCCGCGCTGAAGCCCCGCCCCGCCCATCATAAGCCCCCCCACTCACGTCACAAGGTCGGACCCCGCCCCATCACAAAGGCCCTCCCCGTCCCGTCACGAGGCCCCGCCCCGGCCCCGCCCCGTCACAGTGCCCCGCTGCGTCTCCCTAGCTGCAGGCGCAGGCCCAGCAGAGTCGGCCCCACAACGGTGCGGTTGCGGACGCACCGACCATCACCGCGCCACTGCGCAGCGGACACCAGCGGACCTGCCTGTGGCGCCCCGGGATCGGTGAGTCCCCGACCCGACCCTAGAAGCTTGTCCTGCCCGCGGCAGTCGCCAGGTCAACGGGCCGCCCCCGCGTCTCGGGCTCTGTGCAGCCAAACGCGGCCACCTCTGGTGGGTCAGTCGGTCCGGCCAGGGCGGACGGCCCGCTCAGCGCTGGTGGCGGCGGCAATGGGGGCAGGGAGCCGGGGAGGCCAGAACCAAGAGGGAGGGGGCGGCGCGCTGCGCTGGAGCAGGACCCGCAGCCCCGGCGCCCCTGGCTCGGTGGGAGGACCCTCGCACCCTCGACACGTACCCTGGACCACCGCCCCACCCTCGTCGTCCCCAACCCGGGCGTCCCCACGCCTGCTTTGTTTCTCGGTACGCCCTCTGGTCGCTTCCATCCCCCACACACCCCCGCACCCCGCTGTTGCTGGCGTACCCCACTGGCAGACACCCGGGCAACCAATCCAGGCTTTCTCCTGCCCCGGGAGCGAGGGACTGTCAGGACTGTCTTTGGGAGGGGGATCAGGGCTCCATTGGTCACAGATGGCGTGGGGATTTCCTGGGATAGAAATAGCTGCAACCTCTGGTCTCGTCAAGCTGCTTAAGGGGCGGAATGCAAAGGGGAGGGCCCGCCGGGCACACCCCCAGGCGTCCCCAGCCTTGCCCCCTGTCACCACCCAACTGAGTTGTCTGACGCTGGGAGCTGACAGTGGTTGAAGGCTCCACCAAAGCTCCACATTTCGAGACTGACAGCCATCCTTCCCCTCTCCTCCCCTCCCCCACCTCCTGGGTCGGCCTAGAGTCACCCAGTAGTCCCCACTTGGTTCCTCTGGCCTCATTGCTTCAAGGCTCCCCACACGCTAGGGCAAAGGTCATGGTCCCTGCTTCTTTCTCCTGGTTTGTGGGCAGCAAGTGGAGCTATCTCAGACCTGATTCGGGCCACCATGACATAAGGCTAACTATTCTCTCTCTCTCCTCTAGGGGCAGCCAGCAGAACCCAAGGCCATGTCCCATGAAAAGAGTTTTTTGGTGTCTGGAGACAGCTATCCTCCCCCTAACCCTGGATATCCTGGAGGGCCCCAGCCTCCCATGCCCCCCTATGTTCAGCCTCCCTACCCTGGAGCCCCTTACCCACAGCCCTCTTTTCAGCCTTCCCCCTATGGTCAGCCAGGGTATCCACACGCCCCTAGTCCCTATGCCCATGGGGGCTACCCTCAGGGCCCATACCCCCAAGGGGGCTACCCTCAGGGGCCCTACCCTGAAGGAGGATATCCACAGGGGCCATATCCACAGAGCCCCTTTCCCCCCAACCCCTATGGACAACCACAGCCTTTCCAAGCACAGGATCCGGACTGTGAGTAGTGATGGTTAATCGGGGGTGGCAGGGCTCCACTTCCCTCCAGCACAACTAATCGCATTTCTTGCCCCAACTTCTTAGCACCTCAGCGTGGGAACTACCAGGAGGAGGGGCCCCCATCCTACTATGACAACCAGGACTTTCCTGCCACCAACTGGGATGACAAGAGCATTAGACAGGCCTTTATCCGAAAGGTAGGACCTGACTGTGGGCTTGGGGGCTGGATGAGTGACTGGGGGCAGGGCCCTGACTCCCCTGCTCTCCCCAGGTGTTCCTGGTGCTGACTGTGCAGCTGTCGGTGACCCTTTCCACAGTAGCCGTGTTCACTTTTGTTGGAGAGGTGAAGGGTTTTGTCCAGAAGAATGTCTGGACCTACTATGTCTCCTATGCCATCTTCTTCATCTCACTTATTGTCCTCAGCTGTTGTGGGGACTTTCGACGAAAGCACCCCTGGAATCTTGTGGCACTGGTAAAGCCCAAACCTAAGTCCAAGCCTCCCAGCCAGTGGAGCAGTGGAGGGTGGGAACATGGGTTAGGGCTGGGAGCAGCTTCACACACCCAGTGCGAGGTGTGACCTTCTTTCCCCAGTCGATCCTAACTGTCAGCCTGTCCTACATGGTGGGCATGATTGCCAGCTTCTACAACACTGAAGCAGTCATCATGGCTGTGGGCATCACCACAGCTGTCTGCTTCACAGTGGTCATCTTCTCCTTGCAGGTAAGGGGTCCCCCAAGGCAGGCTGTGGTGCTGCGGCCCAGAGGCCTTCCTGGGTCTGGCACCCACATCCACCTGTCCCTTTTGCATCCCCTTAGACCCGCTATGACTTCACCTCATGCATGGGCGTGCTCCTGGTTAGCATCGTGGTGCTCTTCATCTTTGCCATCCTCTGCATCTTCATCCGGAACCGCATCCTGGAGATTGTGTACGCCTCGCTGGGTGCCCTGCTCTTCACTTGTGTGAGTGACAAGGTAGTGGCCTTGGGTGGGAGGACACCAAGTGGCAGGGCTACCTCTCAACACTGCCATTGTCATCCTCAGTTTCTGGCAGTGGACACTCAGCTGCTTCTGGGGAATAAGCAGTTGTCCCTGAGCCCGGAGGAGTATGTGTTTGCAGCACTGAACCTGTACACAGACATCATCAACATTTTCCTCTATATCCTCACCATCATTGGCCGTGCCAAGGAGTAGCCTGGACCCCCAGCTCCCTGTGCCCTGCTCAGGAGGCATGGCTGGCCAAGACCCTTCCCTGGCATCACAATGCCAACCATATTTTTCTCTCTCTCTCTCTCTGGTCCCCAGGCATGGCCTGGGGGCACGGAGAGCCCCTCTCTAACCTTCCTGTATGTACACAACAGATACTTCTGTTTGGACCTGCTGTTTGGCCCTTTCTAGCCCTCTCATCCTGCCAAGGGGCAATGGGGCCTCATCTCTGTGCCACCTCCTGACCACTCATTGTTGCATGAGCCCTGTCTGCCAGCCCCACCACCCTAGGGTCTGGGGCAATGCCAGGCCTAGGGGAGAGGGATTGAGTCAAGAGGTGAGGGTGCACGTCTTCCTCCTGTCCCAGCTCCCCAGCCTGGCATAGAGTTTCCCCTTTCCCTCCACACCCCTCAGCACTGCCTTCTGGGAACATGTAAGGTGGGGCTCTCCTATACTGAGCCCTGAGCAGAGAGACGGCATGTTTCAGGGGAGGAGGAAGCCTTCTGCTCGTTCTGCTGTCACTAAAATTCCAATAAATGGAACCTTTTGCTCTCTGCTTCTCATCTCTCCTGTCACTACCACTTCCTCCAGGAGGTAGAGAGGAACTGCAGCTGCCTCTGGCTGTTGAAGGGCACAGGACAAGCACAAATGTGAGAGTGAATGACAGTACAGGAGCTGAACCTGTGTCCATGCCTCTGTCTTCTTTCTTGCCAACCCCATTTTAAAGTGTATCCTAGGAATGCTGGTGATGGATAGAGATCCCGAGGCTCTCGGGCATGGTACCAGGTCACAGTGGGAAGTGACCTGACTGTATCTACCCTGGGAATAGCACGGCGCAGCCATGGACCCTGCCAGCTCCTTACTACCCTGCCCAAGGGCCTCAGATGCACCCAACACAAGTGTACAGACACTGAAGGCTCGGGCAAGCCGGCTGCTGGGCGGTTACTCTGGCACCTGGTCCTTTCCTGCTCTGAATGTCACTCTGCAGTCCTCACCCACACAGCCCACTGGACTCTTAAGCAGCTGTCCAGCCCAGCCTGATTCACCCCACAGACAGTCCTTTGATGCCTAGAGCCCTGCTCTGTGTATGTACCCCACTGCACTCAGGGCTGAGGCTGCCTGGGCCACTGTGTCCTTCCTTCTGGGACTCTGTGTCCAGCTTGGCATGAGAACCTCTCCCAGAGTCGTTCCTTCTCCCTGTCAGCCTCTTGGTACACTTGTTTAATTGGCATCAGTGTCTCATGTTCACAAAGGTACCCACATACTACAAGCCACCCAGTATCCACAGGTATCTCAGCCTCCCCAAAACTTGATGATGTTGCATTATCTACCCAGACCAGAAGAAGCTGTTATCCTCCTCCATCTTGCCCCACTTCTCTCCCCATCCTCCTCCTCTTTCCTTGTTCAAGCTTTCTTGTATCTGCCAGCACCCTCTACCAGGTGCCCTCAGGGTGAAGTCTGCATTCCTTGGCCTGGCACATCAGCTCTGTCATCTGCCTACTGCTGCTCTGGCTACCCTGCTGTCAGCTCAGCCCTGACCTTGTACAACCTGAACCCATGAGCAGGCTCCATCTTGCAGCATTGTCACTGTTCACAGTCCATCTGCCAGAGCCCCCTCCCCCTTTAGTGACTTGAGCAGGTCCAGTTTCTCCTGCAGGGTGCCTGCCTGAAAGTGTTCCTAAGGGTGCTTTTCAGGAGAAGGAACCAACCTAGACTTGGCCACATGACCTCTCCAGATTCTCTAAAGAGGAAAACAGACAATCTACAAAGCTAAAGAGAACATTAGTGGAAGTCAGAGGAGGCGCTCAGGGGTCATTGCCCAGTAAGTTGTGGAAGGGTAGTGTTTGCTGGAAAAAGTTCCAAGACACAGTCTTAGCTTAGAGAAGGGGGTTCCTGGAGATGGTCAGGGTAGTCACAGGATTTGGAGCAAAGGCCCTACTGTGGGTGGGCCAAAGTTCAACAGAGTGAGGGTTTGGGCCCGGTAGATAAAAAGCCCACTCAGGAGCCACAGCTGGGTTTGTGTTCAGGGGAAAAAGGGCAGAAATAGCATGTATAGGAGAAGGTTTTAGGGCTGAAGACAGGTTGAATTTTGCCAAAAAGAAGCTACAAACAAAAACTCTGGGGTAGAGGCATTTAAGATAGCTCAGTGCTACAAAGGTATTAGGCTGAGCTTAGCACAAGGGGCTACATTATGCCTCTCCTATACTGATTTTCAGGTGAGAAAGAAAAGCCAGGATCTGGCTAATCTGCAAGGCCCCAGTACTGCTAAAAACCGACTGGAACTTACAGATAGAGGCCTCTGTGCTTTTGGGAGCTGGCTGGCACTCACAGATAGGCCTTGGTGTTCTCCTGCTTAAAATATAACCAGTTTTACAGAATATTGACTGCAAACAAGGCCCCTTTGTTACCAGGATGGGTCAAGAGAAAAACAAGACCCCTCTATAAGCGTGATAAACAGACCAAACAGGCATTGTCCAATCATACAAGAGACCAAGCAGTGCCCCACCCTGGCCTGTCTGTGTGACTGCTGTCTCTCACGGTTGACAGCTTTTGCCTTCCTGTAGTCCCCTCCTAAATAGGTATCAAGACACTTGTTATAGAGTAACCTCCTTGATCAAAAATGCTTCCTTAGATCCTCCCCTGCGTCACCCACTTTAGTCCTTACAGGACTTCCTCTAAGAACTTTCTAGCTCTCTCAATGTAACACCACATGGCTTCCCAGGGGTGCATTTGCCCTGCCCTCCAGGAGCAGCAATCTGACTTGTTTAACCAAGTACACAGGTGGGTTTCATGAGAAAGCGCTGACATAGTTCACCATACTAGAACCAAAGAGGCACTGGGTGTGGTGGCACAGCCTGTAATCCTAGCACTCAGGAGGCTGTGGTGGCGGAGTGCCTGAAGGACCCAGTGAGACCTTGTTAAAAACAAGGTTATCATGGGTTTTTCTCATGATAGCCTGTCCTGATTTCTCTAGGGTGTACTTTTAGGTTTTTTTTCTCTTTTGCTTGGCCCAGACTCATTCTACAAAGCCAGTTTCTCCCTTACTCTCCACTCTTATTTTTTAAAATAAACTTTGTCACTATCAAACAAAACAGTAATTCTGAGCATGGTGCCATATGCCTGTAATCCCAGCACTTGGGAGGCTGAAACAAGACAAGAGGATCGTTGCAAGTTCAAGACCAGCCTGGGCTACAAAGTGAGCTCAAGGCCAGCCTGGACCACATAGCAAGACTATTTCAAAAAGAAAAAAAAAAAAATCCAGCCTTGGTGGCATATGCTTGTAATCCCAGCCCTCAGGAGGCTGAAACAGGAAATTGCCATGAATTTGAGGCCAGCCTGAATTAGAGCAAGGTCCTGTCTTAAAAAATAAATATATAAAATTTAAAAAGCCAAAGTACATTTATTTTTCAGTGAACATCCACTTCTTTGTATACCACTTATTTACCTTCCCTACTCTAAAGAACAACACTGTTGTGGCTGTTGAAAAGCACAGCGGAGACAGCCCTGGACTCCAGCTCCACAACACTAGCACACGTACTCTGCCGCTATCTCTGGCTCACCAAGGGTGCTGGTCAGCACCTCTAAGTTGGAAGCACTTTCAGGAAAGATATTGTGATCTGTGAGTTTTAACAACTAGCCCAGCACTAAGTCCAGGGCCTGGCACACTACAGTGTAAAGCATGAAATTAATTAATTAATAATTAATGGCAGGAGCCACACAAACATTGCCTCAGGACCAGGGACAGAGAAGGTACAGACTTCAGGACTTTCATTCATCATCAGCATTTATGAGGAGGAATTAAGGATCCAAAACAGCAGAACTTGTATTTGGGAAGGAAGAGGAGACCCATGGAAGAAGCACACAGTTACCGGAGGCACACAGGTGGCTGAACAGGTGAGTGGAGGCCAGGGTGGACAGCCACAGGTGGAAAGCTCTAAAGTATATTTTGCAGGCAGTGATAAGCTCAAAACAGTTTGAGCAGAGGCAGGAAGATTGGTGAGGACTGTGGTGATGGTGCAGGCAGGGAGCACCTGTACCAGGGACAGAGAAGATGGGATGGCAGGAGCTGATGAAGCCCTGGTCATAGCCCTGAAGTCCCCCTGGTGTCCCTTCCCCAACAGAACTCAGACAGCACTTCCTAGGCAGCAGGATGGCTTGGCACCAAAACATTCCATGAACATCATCTTTGTCTGAGGGTGGTAGGACATTGCACACCTTTCAGAATGCCCAAAATGCAGTATCATACACAGACACTCCCACTTCTGAACTCTGATATTCACTCCTAAATATGCTTTATCCTGTGGGCCCTGAACCCTCCAGCCCTACTTCATCCCATTACCCACATCTGCTTCCTCGTGACTGGCTCTTCCAAACCTCGAGGCCCTTTCTCCTCGTCTTCATCCCACCCTGACTGAATTTTCACCGTTACCCAGGTTTTCCTGGTTCAGGAGGACTCTGGTACCAGGCTCATAACCTTACTCTACACCAACCACTATCATGACCTCTGGGCATTCAGGTTCTGTCTTCTAAATGCTGCTCAGACCTAAGCCCTACTCTCAAGTCAAGGCCATGATCATCTCTACAGCACACCACAAGGAATATTTCTGAAGAGTAGCCAGACAAAGTCACTCCCCTGCTTAAACACCTACAGAGATTCAGACAAGATGGTGAACTTAACTAACTGGGATCTGGACTCCTTAAAAAGTTCAGAGTGCTAGATAAAATATTTTAGCATAAAATAAAAGTGCTAGATGGAATATTTTAAAACTTTTTTTGTGACAGAGTCTCTCACTGTGTAGTTCAGGGTGGACTTGAACTCACTATGTAACCCAGATGTGTGTGTGTGTGTGTGTGTGTGTGTGTGTGTATTTATCTCTTTAAAATTTATTGGTACATTTTAGATTAGATATACATAATGATGACATTCATCATAAGGAATTTGTATCTGTACATGGTATATCTTGCTGCTTCTATTTTTTCCCATTCCCTTCCCCTCCCTTAACCCTCTTCCCTTCTTTATTTACAAAAGCTCTGTTTCCATTTTTGCCTCCTATTCTTTTTTTTCTTGTCCTTTCTTTCTCCCTCCTCCTCCCTTGTTCACCTTCTTCTTTGAGCATTTCCTTCCTATTTTCCCATATCTGTTATACATTTTGGTCCTTATTTTCACTTTTGGTTTCTCACACAGCCATTTCTTTCTATTTGTGTTTTGATAGTATGTAATTGACTTTTTTTTTGAGATAGGGTCTCTCTATGTAGCCCAGGATGACCTCAAATGCATAGTTATCCTCCTTCCTCAGCCTCCTGAGTGCTAGGATTACAGGCATGCACCACCACACCTGGTTTAAAACACTTTTGAGGCAGGAGAATCACCAAGAGTTCAGGTCAATCTAGGCTATATAGTGAGATCCTGTCATTTAAATGTACATGTCTCATTTAAATGTACATAGTTGAGTGAACAGGAGTGTAAGAAATAAAGACAGACCAACCGTGAGGGAAGAGGTACAGCTGTGTTCTTGACAGCAGATGCACTGAGATCAGGATTCACATTCAGGATCTACAGAGGATAGAGCCCTGGTGAGACCCCAGCCTCTTGGCTAGAAACTTGCAGGGCTCCAACTATGGCAGACATGAACCAGATAAAGCTTTGGCAAAACCACAACCCAGGCCTTTCCTAGCTCTGATGCCTGAACAAGACTCTTCTGCAATCATGTCAAACACTGACCAATTACTAGCTGCCTGGCACAGAAGACAAGGTGTTTGCTTTTGGTGTTGACTGAACTCAGGGCCTTGGGCATACTAGGCAAGCCCTCTTCCTCTAAACTATACTTTCAGACCCTTTAAAAAAAAAACTTTAAGATAGGTTTTTGATAAATTTCCTAGGTGGCCTTGAACTTTTAATACTGCTGCCTCAGCTTCCTGAATAGCTGAAATTAGAGTCATATGCTATTATACACACCCAAGATCAGTTCTTTTGGATTAAAAAACATCATCCAGGGGCCGAAGGTTTAGCTCAGTAGCATAAGCGCCTGCCTGGCAAACACAAGGTCAAAAGTTTGATGCCCAGTACAAAAAAAGAAAAAAAAACCCACCAACAAATAATAATCATCTAGAACCTCTGCAATGTTTTAGATATAACATCTGTCATTTTATTAAAAATTACTAGCCATTTCAAAATATGATTGTATGACTGAAAACCAAAAGGAAAAATAAAATGGAGAAAACATACCTACAGGCAATTCAAACATTGAAGATAACAAATAGAGCCTTTAAAATAACTATGATTGTTCCAGGCACAGTGGTACATGCCTATAATTCTGGTGCTAGGAAGGCTGGGGCAGGAGTATCACTACAAGGACAAGGCCAACCTGGACTAAATAATGGAGTTCAAGGCCAGCCTGAACTACATAGTGAGACCCTCCCTGTCTCAAAGAAAAAAATGAATAAATAAATAAAATATGATCACTATGTTAAATACAAGTAGAAATGGGAGGAAATTTGGAAAATTTCACCAGAGAATTGGAGAACCAAAAAAGAACCAAATTGGGTCGGGGAAATACCTCAGTGGCAAAGTGCTTGTCTGATAAGCATGAGGTCATGAGTTCAATTCCTGGTACCAAAAAAAAAAAAAAAAAAAAAAAGAACCAGATAGAAAATTTTTAATGCATAGAATACAATTAACCAAAACTAAAAATTCAAGAGATGAGTTTAAGAGCATATTGGACAACTCAGAAAAGAATATTAGTGAACTGGAAGACAGGTTAATAAATATCCAAACTCAGCCATCATTCAGACTCTCCTGTGAGTAACTAGCATGGGAGAAGAAGCCAGCCCAGCCCTTGCATGCATGCAGGCTACCATCCAGACTCAACCATGGGTAGCCAGCACAAGCCGAGAGAACCAACCAGCTATGCCTAGGAGAAACCACAAGTGTCTCGAGAAGCCCACTCTGCACTCCACCACCTCCTGGGGAATCTGGGTTAGGAGAAAGCCAGGTGCTTGACCCATTCCCCTACACTGTGACGGGCAGCCAATGTGAGAAATGCCTGGGACCTCACAACTTGCTCATCCAGAGGAACCCAGGAAAATGTCAAGACAAAGGAGCAGAAGACAATCTCTGGCCTCCAACCCAAAGAACATGTCCAGGAGACATGGACATAGAGAAAGTAGAAGTTGCTCGCCTGAAATTTCTGGAATGATGGCAACTGAAATAAAGAAACTACTTCATGAGACTGTAAAAGAAATCAGAGTTAGAAGAAATGACAAACATAATAAAAGGGTTGCTGAGCATGTCTAAAGAAGACATAGATTTAAAAAAAGAGCATAAGAGAATGAGGGAAATGAATGAACAATAGAGAGAAAAATTGGAATGCATGAAACAAACTCAGAGAGATATCCAGCAAATTAAAACTCCATAGAAAGCTGAAAAAACTGCTTGAAAGAAACTGAAGATAGACTTTAGGACCTTGAAGACAGGATGATTCCTAGCAATTGTGAAAGAGAAGATCTCTTAAAAATAACGAGAATCCAGGAAATAACTGTTCAACAGCTGCAAGATGATGCAAAGAAAAATAATTTAAGAATGATAGGTGTTAGCAAAAAAGCAGGAGTCAACACAAATGACATAAAGAGATTATTTACAGAAGTAATAGAAAACTTCCCAAGCATGGGAAAAGGACCTGGCATTCAGATAAATGAAGCATATAGAACTCCAACTAGCTATAACCAAATATAATAATCAAAATCTCAGAAATTCAGTGCAAGAATAGACTATAAAAGGCTGTTAGAGAAAAGAAACAGATCACTTATAAAGGAAAATGCATCAGAATCATGACAGACTTCTTAACACACACCATCAAATCAAGAAGAGCTTGGAGTGAAGTATTTCAAGTTCTGAAACCCAGATTGATGTACCCTGAAAAACTATATTTCAAAATTAATAGATAAATAAGATTACTTCCATGCCAAAGCACAACTAAAAGAATCCATGACCACCAAACCAATCATACAAAAGGAATTCATGACCTCCAAACCAATCCTACAAAGAGTGCTGAGAGATACTCTAGAGAAAGATAAAAATGACCATGGTCCCAGGAATAGCAGCAGATCACCAAGCAGGGCAGACAACTGAATGGACGGGAAAAGTAAGGAGCCAACAGCAGAAAAAAAGCATGGCAGAGATGAACCAATGCATGTTGGCTGTAACCATTAATGTAGATGGCCTCAGTTCACCAATGAAAAGAAACATAGGCAGAGTAGATCAAGAAACAAGATCCATTAATATGCAGTACACGTGAAGCACGTAACTTGAAATTCATAGACTGAAAGTCAAAGGAGAGAAGACAATACTCCATACAATAGAGAACTAGAAAAAAGCTGGGGTAACTAGTTCATCAACTGCAGAATAAATAAGAAAGATATGGCATTTTATACACTAGGAAGCTACTCAGCTATTAAGATGGATAATCACGAAGCTCTGGTAGGTAAATGGATGCAACTTGTTATCATGATCTTGGTTGAAATGGTTCAGACTCACATAGGTGAACATCATGTTGTCCCCCTAGTATAAAAAACTCAAGGAGTTAGTGGAATCCAAAATGTACAGTAGATATTGTAAAAGTGAAAGGGGAAGAAATGTTTAAAAATGGAAGGTGGTAACTATTGTTAATTCCCTATTATTTTGTTTTAAAGCCCTATATTGTTTTCATTGTTTTATTTTGATTGATTTTATTGTTTTGTTTAGTTTGATTTTATTATATCTGATAGTATGGGCAGCTATTTCAAAGATAACAAGATATATTATGGTAGCCATTGTTGATTTCCTATTATCTCATTTTGAAGTTCTGTATTGCTTTCACTGTATTGTTTTGATTGGTTAATTCTGTTCTGTTTCATTTGATTTTATTAGGTTTGATGGTATGAGCAGCAATTCTGAAGATAACAAGAGGCTTTATGGCAGCCATCATTGATTTGCTATTACTTTGTTTTAAAGTCCTGTATTACTTTCACTATTTAGATTGGTTTTATTACTATTTAGATTGGTTTTATTCTCTTAAAAATTAAAAAATTGGGGTGGGGATTTAGCTCAGTGGTTTAAGTGCTTGCCTAGCAAGCAAGAGGTCATGAGTTCGGGCTGGTGATTTAGCTCAGCAGCACAAGTGCCTGCCTGGCATGCACAAGGTCATGAATTTGATCCCCAGTACCAAAAAACAAGAGGTCATGAGTTCAATTCCCAGTACCAAAAAAAAAAAAAAAAAAAAAAATTAAAAAAATTTTAAAAAGAAAATATCCAAACTCATAAAAGATAAAAAGAGAATAGAGAAAAAAGGTCACAGATATATATAAATTGAGCCCCAGAGAGAGAAGAGAGAATGCAGAAGTTCCAAGGGCTGGTCAGACCCTCAGTTGCCTACTCAGGGGGGTACAACGAGTAATAAACATAGAGAAATTTGCAGGTTGGGAGTGGTACCAGGAGTTCAGTGCCTCAGACTGGGTAAAGACAAAGACCTCTTCGGCCAGCCCACTTTGATTAGCCAGTGAGAAGTGCAGGGGGAGGGGCGATATACTTTTCCTGGAACAGCAACTGGAGTAAGAGCTAGATAATAAAATGAGGAACAAGTTTGGCATCACAAAGCAAACAAGTTGAGATCTGTCTCCACACTTGGTATTTGCTACCTTTGTTTTGTGCTTAGCAGGAGCACTGGGTTATGGGGTTTTGTCCCACCCAGCCAAGAAGTATGCAACCTTTCAGCCAAGAAGCCTGTAACCTCCCACAAAAAAAGTCCCTATTCCTGAAGGAAGTCAACATCTGCCTCAGCCTCACGTCTGCAAGGCCTGTAGCTTGAACCCCACCAATCTAAACATATTACAGCTAGTCCACAACACAGAAGTGATGTCTGAAGAGGTAATACTTAAATTTTCCACACACAGTACAACAACCCATAATCTATCAAAACACACAAAAATGGTTTGCTGAGTTCATAAAACTTTATAGCTTATTTTGTGAGTCCAGCATTATGGGTTTAATTGTGTCCCTCCTAAATTTATGTGGTGAAGTCCTGATGCCCTGCACCTCAGAATGTGACTTTATGTGGAAATAAGTTTCTTGTGGATATAATTAGTTAAGGTGAGGTCATAAAATGAATAGGATGATGTACTAATCCAATACAACTGATGTCATAAAATGGTGAGAATGCCATGCAGGGATCAGAGTTGCACTGCTGTAAGCCAAGGAACTACCAGAGCTGGAGGGAAACACCTAGAAGAGACCACCCCCTCACACTATCTCAGGAAGCATGACCCAAAGACACTTTGGCCTTAGACTTGCAACTTCAAAACTATAAAGAATAAATTTCTATTGTTTAATTTATTCCATTTTTGGTACTTAGTTACAGCAGACCTAGCAAACTAATATACCCAATACAACACTATTCTTGGTTCAATGCCAGAGCCCAGAACAAGAGAAAAAAATCAATGTTATGGTCTGAGGTTTTAGCTTAGTGGCATAAGTGCCTGCCTGGCAAGCATGGGGTCATGAGTTTGATCTCCAGTACCACACACACACACACACACATCAATGTTACAAATATATTAACAGAAAAAAGGAGAATCATATAATCATTTTAACATATGCAGGAAAATCATTTAGTAACATCTACTACTAATCCATAGTAAAATCTTTTCTCAAATTAGAAATAGATGAGCACTTCCCTCATCTGACAAGGAACACCAACAAAACTCCTATAACAGACACTATACTTTTTTTATAGACACTTTATTATAGTACTGGGTATTGAACCCACGACCTTCAGAATGAGGTATAACTCCAGCCCTGCCCCTGCCTTATTTTTCATTTTGAGACAGGGTCTTGCTAAACTGAGCTCAAATTTAGGATTTTTCTGCCTCAGTCTCTCAGAAAGATTATAGGATTTGCCACCACACCCACCCAAACACCATACTTTTTTTTTTTTTTTTTGAGACAGGGTCTCCCTATGTAATTCAGACAAGCCTTGAACTTGCAATGTACCCCAGGCTGGCCTTGAACTCATAGTGATCCTCTTGCCTCAGACTCATAGTTGCTGGGATAACAGGTGTCTACTACCACACCAAACACCATACTTAATGATAAATTATTGGAAGTTTTCTCCCTGAGGTTGGAAACAAAATAAGGGTATATCTATCACCTCTTCTGTTCAGCACTGTTATCACCTCTTCTGTTCAGCACTGTATGACCAGTGCAATAAAAGAAAAAGGAAATGATATAAGTATTAGAAGAAATTAAGTTCTCATTATTTGCAAACAGAAAAATCATGCAGTAGAAAATCCAGACTAATTTACAGATGCCTCATTGTTCAAATTAACAAGTAAATTTACAAAGATGTCTGAATATAAGAGCAACATAAAAAAAATCAATCACAAGCCAGGCATGATGGCATATACCTATAATCCCACTACTTGGGAGGCTGAGGCAGGAGAATCACTGTGTGTTCAAAGCCAGCTTGGGTTACATAAGCAAATTCAAGGCAAACCTGCACTACCTAACAAGACCCTACCTCAAAAAAAAAAAAAAATCGGTTACTATCAAAATACAAATAGAGGGGCTAGAGATTTAGCTCAACAGCATAAATGCCTGCTTGGCAAGTGTGAGGTTGTGAGTTCAATTCCCAGTACCAAAAAAAAAAAATTTTTTTTACAAAAGACAAATAGAAAGAAATGGCGGTGTGAGAAACTGAAAGTGTAAGTAAGGACCAAAATGTATAATAGATATTGAGAAATGGGAAGAAAATGTTCAAATGAGAAGGAGAACAAGGGATGGGGGAGGGAAAAAGGAAAGAAGGGACAAGGATAAAAAAAAGGACAATAGGAAAAAATGGAAACAGCTTTTGTAAATAAAGAAGAGAGAGGAGGTGAATGGGAAAAGAAAGAAAAAACAAGATATAGTATGTACAAGTACAAATTCTCTATGATGAATGTCATCATTATGTATATCTAAAATGTACCAATAAAATAAAAAGTAAAAAAAGAGTGAAAGAAAGAAAGAAAAGAAAGAGCAAACTACATACAAAGGTAGTCAATTAGACGGACACAGACATCAGCAATCATAGCTGGAGGAGGGGGACTGTATAGGAGCAGAATATAATTTTCTTTTCTTTTTTTCTGGGACAGGGTCAGTTCAGGCTGGCCTTGAACTTCCTATGTAGCCCAGGCTGGCCTCAGACTAGCAGTGATCCTCCTGCCTCAGCCTCCTGAGGGCTGAGATCACAGGCATGCGCCACCATACGTGGCACAGAGGATAATTTTCAACCCAGAAGACCAAAAGAATCTACCACCTATAGATTTAAGATTTAGGGTGAAAATACTATGAGAGTTAACTGTTTACAGAAAGCTTAATTATAAAACTTTAAATTCAATTTATGAAAAAATTCAATTTATAATACATACAAGATGTATTTCAGTAAGAGGCTGAGGCTGGAGAATCACAAGCTTAAGCCTAGCCTAGATAAGTTAGTATTTTAGCAAGGTCCTGTCTCAAAATTAACAACAAAAAAAAAGAAAATATAGAAAGAGGAGAGAAAAGAAGAGAAGGAAAAGAAGGAAGAAAAAGAGAGAAAGGAAGGGAGAAGGGAGAGAACCCAGAAGGTATGTATGGTTGCAAGCTATAATCCTGAACATGTGTATCTGTAGAATGCCTAGGTAAATATGGATCTCTACTAACTGAAAAGTGAGAACAGCTATTCTGGAAACATTTGTACTACTGTCTAAATAACATATTAGACCATAGTAACATGAAAATAGAACAGACTTCAACAGGATATTAACACATGTAAAGTTCTTGTATTATTTGGGGAAAGAATTGAGATATTATTTTAATGGCATATATTTGTTTTGTCATTGACGTGGTTCAAATTCAAAAAGTATAAAAAAATTACCACATATAGACTATCTGATTCCGTTTCTGCTTCCTTTGGCTTCTCTCATGTTCTCTTGTGTATCAAGCTGTTGTTACCAGTTTCTTATGTATCCTTTCAGAGATGTAATTAATTTTTGGCTCAGTTAGAAAAGTATAAATTGAAGCCAGGTGTGGTGGTGCACAGCTGTAATCCCAACACTCAGGAGGCTGAAGCAGGAGGATTGTTGCAAAAAGTATAAATTAAACTGGTTATGGTGGCACACGTGCCTATAATCCAATCACACACAGGGGGCTGAGGCAGGAAGATCATAAGCTCAAGTTAGTCTAGGAAACTTAGCAAGATATTGTCTCAAAGTATAGCAAAAGAAGGGACTGTAAAGTTTGGATAAAGTGGTAAAGTGCTTGCCAACCAGGTGTAAAGCCCTGAGTTCATCACTAGTACTGTACTTGATTTCAATTTTTAGGTCTCCTCCCAAGTGTTACCCTGTGCCAAAAAAAAAAAAAAAAAAATTACCATCTTCCTTTCCCTGCCCATTTGATCCTTCTTCAAGATGCGCATTCCCTACTTTTATTACCCCTTTATCTGTTGACTCCCATATTCCCAGAGTGTCAGCTCCACAGCAGCAGGGCGTTTGCTGTGCTCCCTGAACTGCTTGCTCCATGCCTGCTTTAGAGAAATAGCTGAACACATGGCCCTCACAGCAGCCACAGACAGCATGACACTGGGCCGTGGAGAGGGTCACACAGTCCCTGGCCAAACAGCCATACTGCTTGAGCAGCGACCTTGGCTCAGGCCTGTCAGATCCTAGTCCCTGTTCCCAACCCCATGACCTCCTGTGAGCACCACAGGGTGGGAACAGCCCCGTGTTCCTGTCAGCTTCCAGCCTGGCTGCCCTGGGCATTTTCCAGCAATATAAACAGTGCCAGAGAAAAAGCCCAGTTTCCACATGGCTGACTGTTTCCCGGAGCATCCTCTGGGAGCCACAATGTGCCCAGTGCCTGCCAGGCTCTCCAGATCTATGGGCTGGTGATAAAATGCATTTAGCTTTATTGTGTGCCAGGCAGTGCCCTGTTTCCTGTAAATCACTGTGGGTCATAGATTAACTTAAACTAGTTTAACCTTAGGTTACCCCAGAGACTTTGTGCTGTTCTAGGCCATGTGATAGTTTGTTCTGGAGGAAGTTTTACAAATGCATTGTGTTTAAGGAAGTGAATGCAGGATTTTCCTCTAGGTGGAATGCTGCTGGGATACCAGGAAATACTTTGCTAAAATACTTGGTCTAAAAGAACAAGAAACAACAAGGCCAGGTGTAGTCAGAAATGGTCCCTGGGATAGTTAAACAATTAAGTTCTCACTTATCTGTACTTTACCCTCCCATTTCCCACTTCTGCTTTTTGTAAAGGGAAGACTCTAGAAAATAACCAGAAAAAACTAGGATCCTGGCCCCTGATCCCATAACTGTGTTTCTCTGTTTTTTTTTTTTCATCTGCTGCACCTCATTTTCATGTCCTGTCTCCTCATAGAAACCAGCACATCACCCCATCCAATGTAACAGCAGTGAGCAGAAGAGCATCATTAGCCCCTTCTGCCCTGTAGACAGGAAATAGGCGCAGCAAGAAAGTCTTGAGCTGGGACTTATAACTGTCCTGTGCTGCAGCCGAAGGGAAGTGGCAGGTATGATGGCAACTGACAGAGACTTGGGTGGGAGGGCTTTGAGGAGGCACACTAATTGAAGGTGTAGGAGCTAAAGGAAAGTCAGGATGGGAGCAACGTGGACCTGAGATTGGGGCTTTGAAGTTTGCTATGAACTGAAATTTTGTGTGCCTCCAAAATCCTAACTCCCAATGTTACGGTGTTAGGAGGTGGGACCTGTGGGGTGACTGGCTCTTGAAGGTGGAGCCCTCATAAATGAGATGAGTGTCTTTGCTTCACTTCTCTTTTCCTGTGCTCCCCCATGAGAGGACACATGAAACACAGCCATCTGTTTCCCCAGAAAGACACTAGTTTTGTTAACACCTTGGTCTTGAGCTCCTCAGTCTCTAAGACTGTACAATTAAAGGCTGGTTAAACTGCTCAGTCAGTGGTAGTCTCTTACAGTGACCTAAATCTGAAGGCCTAAAGCCTCAGCTGCATACCTCCAGCAGCCTCCAGTGTTGGCCTGCTCTTCTCTCATGGGTGATGTGCCACCCTTCATGGTTTTTAGTTCCTACCCTGAATGCTGGTACGCTCAGCTCTGCCCCTTTGTTGCTCTCCAAACAGTGCTTGGTAAAAAGCAGTGAAGAGAGCTAGGGATTTAGCTCAGCGGCATAAGTGTCTGCCTTGCAAGTACATGGTCATGAGTTCCATCCCCGGCACCAAAAAAAAAAAAAAAAAGCAGTGACGAACCAATGACAGAGGGGAAATTACCAAGGCTTCAAAGCCTAAGAGCCTTTCTGGGGCAGTACTGTGGGCAAGGAGGAGAAACAAGAAGTGCCCTTCCTGTGAGCCAGCAACAGCTATGGGCTGGGAGGGAGGAGAAACAGGAAACCAATTTGCCCTTCCCATGAGCCAACTGGAGCATGGGTTGGGAGACAAGAAGAGCGGAACCTTTCCCCTCATCCTCCTATAAGTAACTGGCTGATTCAGAGGAATACAGATTGAGTTGATAGCAACTGAGGTACAAAAACAACTTAATGCTTATATTGTTTGATTGACTTCTCAGGCCTAAAGCCAGTAGTCTGAGCATCTAGAGGATAACAGTATGCAACATAGCAATTATGGGGGATTTTCTTCTGTTTTGTTCTTGAAATACAATATTGTTCTCACTGTTTTGCTTTGCTCCATTTTATTGTTTTTTTCAGTGTTTTGTTTTGATTGGTTTTATTCTGTTATGTTTTATTTGATTTGTCTGATGATATGGGCAGCAATTTTAGAGATAACGAGAGGCATGATGGTAGCAATTGTTGATTTCCTATTATCCTGTTTTGAAGTCCTGTATCACTTTTACTGTTTGGTTTTGATTGGCTTTATCTTGTTTTATTTAGTTTGGTTTTATTCTCTTTAAAATAAAAAAAGAGCCCTTCTAGGATCTGCCCTGGCATTTAGCCCTCTCCCTTCATGAAGGGTACCTGGATGACACATGGGGCTGATAACCAAAGTCATACTCCAAGAGGTCAGTGCTTCTAGCCTAGTCCTTTCCATTGAGGCCCCTCTTGCCAGCTCCTGCCTGGCTGGACAAGCAGATGTCCCCACTCTCCTGGGGATTCTGCTTTTCAAAACTTCCAGATTCACAGGGACACAGGCTTCCTCAGACACTCAGGAGCCAGTTATCGCCTTGCCTGTTCCAACTGCTACTCAACATAGCATTGTCTGGTGTGATTCTTTTAGGAAAAAAAGAAAGAAAACCTTTGAATATCTATGCATTCATGCATTTATTGAGCACCTACTATATACAAGGGCCTGTACTGGGCTCTGATATCGGGTCCTGACCTAGATCCCTGATCTCCCAAAGGAGTGTATGGCAGAGGTTAAATAAAAAGAGACAATTGTATAATTTTTTAGGACTCCAGGAGGCTCAAAACCCTTTAGTTAAGCTCAAGACTCTGAGGGCTAAGACAAAAGCTTCTCTGGATTAGCCCACCTTTATTAGGACAAAAGGCAGGGAAACTGAGGAAAGCGCAGGCAATGAGCAAGACCTAGGGAGTCACTTCAAAGACTTCTCCAAGTGGTAAGTTATGTCAATTTAGGAGAACTTTCCTATCTCCAATTGACATTTATGGTAGGATTGATACTGCATGAGTGATTTCTGCAAGCTGCAGTCTGTCTTGTTAATTGGGGTTAGAGTCAAGTATCTGCAGCTGTGGCCTTCTCACAGGCCACTACAAGCCTCAGCCAGGACCAGTGATTCATAAAGGTTCACTTACTATGAATCAGCTCCCATCTCCAGGCAAGGAGTCGAGGCCTAGACTCACAGATAAACATAGAAAGCCAATTAGTTAAATTTAAATCCTGCTCAGAGCTGCTTCATAGTGGTCTCCAACACTCTGAGACACAAAGCAGGCTATGATATGACCCTTGGACTCCTGGAATGTCATTCTGAGTCTCCCAGTGGGCAGAGCCTAGATTTGATGGGGCATCAGAATGATACCCCATCTCCTTGGAAGCCATGCAGAGAGCTTGTGGTAAAAGAGGTGGGCTGGAGGCCAGAAGAGCAGGTCAGAGACTGGCACACCTGCACTAAGCCCTGACCTTGACAGCTGGGAAAATGTTGAAAGATGGACAATCAGGATTTTATTTTAAGACAGGGTCTCTCTATGTAGCTCAAACTGGCTGTAAACTTGCTACAGGGCCCAGGTTGGCTTCAAACTCATGATCCTCCTGCCTCAGCCTCATGAGTTCTAGGATTGCAGACATGAACACCATGCCCAGCTTCGAGTCTGAGTCACATCTGTCACATGAAGTAGTCTCTGCCTTGCAAGTTATTAGGACTGT
This sequence comes from Dolichotis patagonum, assembly GCA_004027295.1. NCBI lineage: Eukaryota > Metazoa > Chordata > Mammalia > Rodentia > Caviidae > Dolichotis > Dolichotis patagonum. Next base: position 2,903 of record PVJX010026264.1, on the reverse strand, counting down.
CATAACAGTGCCTGTCATACAATGAGCACTCAATAAATGTTGCCATGACTCTTTCATTGTCTAAAGTAGCAAAGAAGGATATAGAGGAGTTACTGTGGCCATCAGGAAGCCATTGGTAGTCAAGGACCAACTGAATCTGTGGGTGCAAAGACTGGACAAACCCCTCCCAGGAGCTCCTTGACACTAACAGGATGTGGCCACATACTGGTATGCCACAAGGTAAAAAGTGGCCATAGTAGGCAGGAATGAAGCAAACAGTCACATGGACAATACTGCTAGTATTACATGAGCCATATGTAGAATATGGATGCTTCCTGAGATGCCTCTCAGGGAGGTAAATGGTAGAGGTGGAGGGCAGGTGGACAGAGGACTCCAAATTAGAGGCCCTGGTGCTTCAATAACTTTTTGCCCGAAAAGATGACTTGAGAAGGAATTTTACTAAACCTCAAAGAATCTTAAGTCAAGAGGGGAACAAAGATCCTTGAAGTCCTCACTAAGCTGGAATGCTGAGTTGAATCTAATGAGGCAAATTTTATTGAGACAAATGGTACAAAAAGTAGTGACCCAAGACCAGAAGGAGTATACCTGATTTAGCATAAGAAAGTGGAACAACACCTAGGTTCATTTGCAGTGAGTTCCTAAGAAGTCTGTGAGGAATGCAAACCCTAAGTGGGAACTGGGAGATTCTTGTGACTCCTACAGGCCTAATAACCCGTTAAGCACCAGGCTTCTTCCCAAGTAACAGTTTTAGGGCCTGAATGAGCTGGAATGAAGCCAACGCAGGGAAGTCCAGCCCCACCCACTGCCTCATTCTTGCACACACACACACACACACACACACACACCATGATCCAACGGATGTAGTTAAACTTTTGGATTAATCATTCTCCAAACTTTCCCTACTTTCTGTCCCAAACTCAAAGCCACTAAATTTTAATACCAAAGGACATTTCATACATACAACATAACAAAATCATTGATAAGAAAAATGAAAATAGAAAGAAAGAAAAAGAAAACTGCAAGCCAGGAGTGGTGGCACATACTTGTAATCCCAACACTCTGGGAGACCAAGGCAGGAGGATTCCAAGTTCAAGCTCAGTGTGCCTCAAAAAGAAAGGTGTGTACATGGTGAGGGATATCTCAATATGGAGTCCCTGAGTTCAATCCCCAACACTAAAAAAGAAAGACAAAAAGAAATGGGAGGGAGAGAGAAATGATAAAAGAAAAGAAAAAAAGGAAATTGAAGAGAAGAGAAATATGGATGTGAGCAAAGGTAGGAGAGAAACTGCAACTCAACATTATGGGGGTACCTCAGAGAACCCCTACTGTGGGGGTGGGAGCCTTGCAGCAAGGCTGCAGCAGGACCACAGTCTTCCCTGGCACTAGTCTGCATAACAGGAAGACGTTGGTGAAGGAAGCATCTGCCAAAGCTCTGCCCCCATTCTTTGCACAGCCAAGCCCCTGGGAAGGGTTATGTGTGCCATCTCTGCTTTACCTTGCCACTCATTTGTAAGGGTCACTGACCCGGAATTAGTCAAATCACTCCTCCAAACTGTTCAGTGTGTTGCCAATGACTTCCAAGTTCCCAGAGCTGATGCATTTTTCAGTCCCATCTCAACTGATCATTAAATCACATTCATAGGCTTAAAACATCCTCTGCTTCCCCAGCCATCTCCTTTCGTCCTCTACACATCCTCATGGGCCTTTCCACTCTATGGCTATTGCAGTCTTGTCCTGGCTCTTTAAGGCACAAGGGGCCTGCCACTTCTTATCTCATTCATTTCTGTTCCTGGGTGACCTCATCCTCTTGTAGAGCTTCAGTTGTCACTTAGAAGCTGATAGTTCCAAAATGCACAGCAGGGAACTGAAGCAGTAAACCCCTGCTTCCTTAAAATATCTTCCCGACCTCTTAATCTCAGCAACACTCTGACACTTGGCTCATTATGTCTGCTTTAAACTTAGTCTTTCTCCCTGAAGAGTTGGTAATTCCAGGGGCTCTATCACCCAGGCTGGAAACTGCAAGGCCATACCTGCCTTCATCCTCACCTCATCCCCATATCTAAAGCCATTTCTATGGCCATTCCATCCTGTACCACCAATCGCTTCTCAGCCCTGTCCACCTCCACCTGCCCAGCACTACTGGCATCCTGGCTACCCTTGTTGCTTGCTTGGGTGACTGCTGTGGCTCTATGCACCACGCAGCAGTTACTTTCCTTCCAACCTATTGCTCACTGTCCTCCCTAAGACAGCCCATGGGATGAAGATGAGCATCAGCCCCTGCCATGTACTAGACCATTCTTTCTCCATCACAGATCTCTACTCTCCTCATTCTCAGTTCTACCATTCCCACAGTTTTGTTGCCAGAGCACACTCCCCTACGACCTCTGCACAGCCTGTTCCTTCTGGAATGTTCTTCCCACCACTGATGTTCTTCCTCACATCACCTCAGTTGTCACTTCTTGGTCTCTCTGTACTTAAACCTCTCATATGCATCTCCCACCACCATGTGCCTCCCTTAAGCAATATTTTTCGCAGGTATAACTTGATACTTTCCATTGTGATCATTTAATTCACAGCCATTCCCCACTATACCACTAGGTTGATAAGGAACAATGCCTGCTTGGGCATTAAACCCCTAGTTCCTAACACAATGGCTGTCACAGTTGTAAGATATATATAATATATAATATAATATATAATATATATATAATATAATATATAATATATAATATATAATATATATAATATATAATATATAATATATATATAATATTATATATTATATATTATATATTATATATTATATATTATATATTATATATTATATATTATATATTATATATTATATATTATATATTATATATTATATATTATATATTATATATTATATATTATATATTATA
>PVJX010026263.1:0-26038 GCA_004027295.1 Dolichotis patagonum | reverse complement strand
GCCCTGGGGTGGCCTCAGCTCCCCAGACCACAGTCATTTTCCAGGGCGGCAGGCTGCTTACTCAGGACATATAATTTATAGTATTATTTACGATAATCACTGCAAGAGTCAAGTACAAAGAAAGTGCAGGAAATCTTTCCACACACTACATACCTAGAGAATTCAGCCAAGGACCTGGATCCCTTGGCAGTGTCCTGCATGAGTTCAGCTGAACCTAGAGCCCATGACAGTGCCTCCTACGCATCCAACTAGAGGCCAAGAGCTCACAACAATGACTCATGCAAGTCTATTTCATGGATCTTCACAGAGGAGGCCCCAGGGTCAGCAGTGGAAGCTAGAAAGTCTGTGTCAGTGGGATAAAGAATCTGTGCCAGCAGGTTGAGGGATATGCACTGGAGCCAGGAAGCGATGCTCAAAGTAAGGACCAGAGCGCCCCTGAAAAGTACCAAGCTGTCCTCAGCGACAATGAGGTCCTGAGCTCCTCTGACAATGAGAACAGCTAAGTTCATATCAGGAAGCCCCGTGACAAACTTTTCCACGAGAACCAGTGGCAACAGGAGAGCCAACAACACCAAAGAAAACCAACAACACTACCTCTCTGTCTCCAGTTCTTTTCTTTTTGTCTTGGCAACAATCCTCAGATGAGCCACGCACACTCAGCACCACACTGATTCAGTTCAGCTGGTATTACAAGTTGCCCACCAGTTATCAAATCCACCACAGACAGACCTTATGAAATTTCCAAGGTTAATCTTGAATTTATGACTCACCTGCCTCAGTCTCCCAAATAGCTGAGACTGCAGGTGTGTACCATTATGCCTGGCTTAGTTTTCTTTTATTGAATGCTGATCCTTTCAAAAAAATATCAGCTTAAGACTGGGCATGCTGGCACAAGCCAGGAATCCCAGCACTCGTGAGGCTGAGGCAGGAGGATTGCTGTGAGTTCATGCCAGCCTGGGGTACATAGAGAGTTTAAAGCCAGCCTAAACTACATAGACCCTGTCTCAAAACTCCAAACCAGCTGGGGATATAGCTTAGCAGCACAGTTCCTGCCTGGCAAGCATGAGGTCATGAGTTTGATCCCCATTCCCCTCCCATGCCCCGCCAAAAAAAAAAAAAAAAACCTAAACCAAAGAAAATCAGTTTAAATGAAGTGAGGTGCAGATTCAGAGATTTGAAAATTTAACCCTTCCAGAGTAAAGCTCGATGCTTAACTCACATACAGTGGTCAGGGCCATGTCCTGTCAGGTGTCACCATGTAGCAAGGTCACTACATGCCTGCCTTGTACACCTGTCCCTTTTCTCCTCCTCTTTTTCCCCCTGTGGTGCTGAGGATCATACAAGGGGCCTCCAGTATCCTAGATGAGGCCCCTATTCCTGAATGACATTCCCAGCCCCATTCCATACTAACAGAGCCTGACTCTACAGCAGCACTGGGAAGGTGGAAATATTTGTGACCTGACTCATTCAAGAAGCCCAATAAGCAGTTTGCACAGAAGAACTTTAGACCCAAAGGTGAGTGCTTTGAGGGATCACAGACAGGGGCAAGCAGGAGAGTCTTCAGGCAAACACTGTGCATGAGGTATGGTCATTCGTGCCTGTAATCCGAGCACTGTAGGAGGCTGAGGCAAGAGGATCACATCCCAGTCTGGGCAATTTAGTTATTTAATGATACCCTGCCTCAAATAGAAAATTAAAAGGGCTGGGGATGTTACTCAGTGGGAAAGTCCTGGATTCAACTACAGTATTGAAAAACACAAAATACAAAATAAAGGCCTGAGCATAGGAAGCTGCCCAGAGGCCTCCACAGAGCTCGGAGTGGAGGCCAAGTTGGTGGCTCAGGTAACTGGGCCACTGAGGGCTAGGCCAACCTCAGGACCACACCCTGCTCAATGTTCTCTGCCTGAACAGTAAGTCCTTATCATGTGCAGTTTTGCAGTTATGGCGTGGCCTGTCCTCTGGTAACCCCAAAGGCCTGTGACATACTCACTTCATCACTCAGCTGAGGTCCACACTGGGACAGGGAGAAGCTTTGGTTTTTGTGGTTCTCTCCTCCCCTCCACGTGTATTTAGCTTTTGCCAAAGCCAATGCCATGGGAGTGAGGACATCTGTCTTGCACTGCTGTCCCCAGTTCCTGGGTGGTGGCTGCTCAGTAAATGTTTGGTGAATCAAGTCACTCCCAAGCCCAGGGTAACAAAGGCTGAGTCAGGATGGAGGGCTCAGGTGTTATGTCAGCCACTAATAAGCATTCATTCAGGGCTCTCTGATCCTGTGACCTCCTCCACACCAAGGCTGTGAAATCACTGAGGCCTGGCCTGCCTGTGACCTGGCAGGGCCTGTGATAAAGAACTGATTCCTATGCAGGCTTCTGGATTTTATTTCATTCATTCATTCATTCATTTAGAAACAGGGTCTCACTGTGTAGTTCAGGCTAACTTTTATAACCCAGTCTAGTTTTGAACTTGTGGTGATCCTCCAGCCTCAGCCTCCCAATTGCTGGGATTATAGGCATGTGCCATCATGCCTAGCTAGGCTTCTGGATTTTAATTTTCAGATACTTTTTTTTCCTGCTGTAGATCTTAAGCTATACATTCATCTTTCATGCCCCTACATAATAGAATTTTTTTTTTTTTTGAGACAAGGTCTTTCTATGTAGTCCAGGCTGGCCTCAAACTCAAGGTGTTCCTCCTGCCTCAGCCTCCTGAGTGTGGGGATTACAGATGTGTGCCATGCCTGTCTATGTTATGGTTTGTATTTATTTATGCTTTGTTTTTGGTACCAGAACTCAAATTTAGGACCTTGCCCTTTCCAGGCAGGAACTGTGCCACTAAGCTATATCCTCGGCCCCTATTTATTTTTATCTTTGGAGACAGGATCTTACAATTTTGCCCTGGCTGGCTTTGAACTCCCACTCAGGCAATTGAACTCAGGCAATTCTCTTGCTTCAGCCTTCTAAGTAGCTGAGATTACAGGTGTGTGTCATTGTGCCCAGGTCTTCCTGATTATTTTTATTTAAATTAAAACATTTTTTTTTCGTGATTATTATTAAACCAACTCTTTTTTTTTTTTTTTTTTTTTTTTTGGACCACGTCTTGGCTTCTAGCTCAGACCAGCCTTGAACTCACTATGTAGGCTAGCCTGGCTTCCCACTTGCAGTGGTCTTCCTCCCTCAGCCTCCTGAGTGCTGCAATTGCTGCGATAATAAGTGTGCACCAGCATGCCTGGCTTTAGTCTTATTTTCAGAGGAAATTTTAATTTCTACACAAATGAAAACCAGGATAACCTCTATATTGTTAGTATAATAGCATGATTATTTTTTAGATAGGCATTTTTCAGATTAGAATCTGTGAGTGCAGTTTTATAGAGGCCTTAAACTGGCAGCTGCCAAACCATGACTTTCTCTCTTTTTTTACTCTTTTTAAAAGTTTTATTTATTTATTTTTTGTGTGTGGTACTGGGGATGAACTCACAACCTCGCACTTGCCAGGTAGGCGCTTATGCCGCTGAGCTAAATCCCTGGCCCTCTTTTTTTTTATGTTAAAGAGGGTAAAACAAAACAGAACAAAACAGAACAAAGCAGATCAGAAGAAAACAATGTGACACAGACTTCAAAGCAAGGCAACAGGAGAACAACATTGGCTACTATAATGTCTGTTTCTTCTATTTTTTTTCTTCTTCTTGTTTTCTTCTAAATAGTTGTCCATATCTTCACACACAATGAATTCATACAAACCAAAATAGTATAAAACTGATCAGAACAGAGTAATGAAGGCATTACAGGTCTTCAAAACCAGACAGTAGGAAAATCAACAATGGCTACTGTAATGTCTCTTGTTCTCTTCAAAATAGCTGTTCCTACTTCATGTATGGTGAAATTAAACAATACAAAACAGACTAAAACCACTCTGAACAAAGAATAAAAGAATTATTGGAGGCTGGGGATTTAGCTCAGTGGCCTAAGCGCCTGCCTGGCAAGCGTGAGCTTGTGAGTTTGATCCCTGGTACCAAAAAACAAAAAACAAGAATTACTGGATTTCACAGCATGATGATAGGAAATCAGCAATGGCTACCATAATGTCTCTTTTTCTTCAAAGTAGCTGTTCATATCACTCCACATAATATAGTCGATTCTTGTAAACTGTTTAGGAGAAGCTCTAGGCATGTATAAGCTTCTACATGTACATCTACCCTTTTTGTATTAGAGGGAAAACAAAACAAAACAAAACAAAACAAATTACTAGAAAAACAAGACACAAAAAAGACAAATAACAATAGCAAAGAGCCCAAAACAATGATGACACAGGCTTTCAAAACAAGGTGGTAGGAACACAACTAAGGTTGTTATTTTACAGTGATCTTCAAAAGAGTTCCTCAGATCACCAGACACAAACATGCAAAATTGACCCAATTTTTTTTTTATCTATGGATATTTGGATATTTGGATTTGGATTTTTATATGGATATTTATAGATGGATATTTATTTATCCATCTTTTTTATCTATGAATGTTAACTGTTTTGTTCTAAGAACTAATAGAATTTGTAGCACAATCATCTTAGCTAACTTAAGTGTGTTTATACAAATTTAAATATTTCTCCTTTTCCCCGAGATACTTTTTTCCCCCTTTGAGCAGATTCTTACCCTTTCACAGTATTTATTGAGGATTTTGTATCTTATGTACTCTTACCATTTTTTACACTAGGGAGACAATATGGTATTTACACATGTGAGTTTGATTTATTTCACTTATGAGTATGGTCTCAGGTTGCATCCATTTACCTATAAAAATCTCAGTGTGATCATTCTTTACAGTTGAGTAGTACTGCATTGTACAAAAGTACCACATCTTTTTTATCCATTCCTCAGTTGATGGGTATTTAGGTTGTTTCCAAGATCTGGCTATCACAAACTGTGCTGCTATAAACATGGACGTGCATATATCACTGTGATAGGATGTTTTCAGTTTGTCTGGGAATCTGCCCAGAAGTAGAATAGCTGGGTCAAATGGGACTTCCAATCCCAGCTTTTTGAGGAATCTCCAGACTGACCTCCACAGTGGTTGCACTAGTCTACACTCCTACCATCAGTATAGAAGAGTTCTTTTTTCCCTGCAGCCTCTCCAGCATTTGTTGTTGGTAGTTTTCTTGATCCTAGCCATTCTTTCTGGAGTGAGATGGAATCTCAGTGTGGTTTTAATTTGCATTTCTCTAATGACCAATAATGCTGAACATTTTTTCATGTATTTATTTGCCATTTGTATTTCTTCATCTGAAAAGTGTGTATTCATGTCAGAAGCCAATTTTTGGATTGGGTCTTTGAATTTTGGGGGTCTGATTTTTTTGAATTCTTTGTATGTTCTAGCAAGAAGTCTTGTCTGAGGGACAGTTGACTTAGATTTTTTGCAAAATTCATAGGTGTCCTCTTTGTTTCTTTGTCAGTTTGTTTTTCGACACAGAGTCTCAATTTGTAATTCAGGCTGGCCTTGAACTCTCTATGTAGTCCTGGTTGGTCATGAACTTGAGGTGATCCTCCTGTCTCAGTCTCCCAAGTGCTGGGATGACAGGTATATGCCACTATGCCCAGCTAGTGAGTATTTACAAGGTAATTTGCTGAAATGAGAGTGACAGTTTGGGGACTGTCCTCTCAATGTCAGCCCTGCACAATGTCCAGCTCTGCTCAGTGTAGACCAGGATGAGTCACTGGGCTCCAGGGACAGCACACCTGTGCCAGCTCCTATGATCCACAGCTTCCCTCCCATCAGAGGAGAAGGAAGACACATGTCACCTGAAATCATCCTTGCTTTCTCTAAGGCAAACAATGTTTCCCTTTCAAAGTCACTCTGTGAGTGAGCATTGCCCAGGAGAACCATCCACTTTCTCCAGGGTTAGCAAAAGTCAGGGCTCTGAATTCCCCGTGGCTGCAGGCCAGAGGGTGGTCCCAACACCAGAGAAGCAGGGCTTGAAGGTGTAGCAGTTTCCCAGGGCTGTGAAAATGCTGGGAATCAGGCTGGCTTGGCTGTGCAACCAGTGCACTTGATCGCCTCAACAAACCAGGAGCAGAAATTTGCTAGGAGCCAATCTGTGGCTCCTGGCCACTGCAGGTGGCAGCTCCACTTGGCTCTGTCTCATCCAGGACCAAACCACAGAGATGCCACAAGGGGTTGGGGGCAGAGGGGCCGCAGATAAGCAATAGGCAGTGCTGAGACCCTTGCTAACCACATCAGCAACCCAAACCTAAGGCTCAGAAAATCCTAACCAACTCCTAAACTTCATGAGCATTTTGAAAAACAGTGGTCACTAAATATCCACACAGGTTAGGTGTGGTGGCACATGCCTGTGGTCCTAGTACTCAGAAGGTTGAGGCAGAAAGATCACCACAAATTCAAGGTGAGTCTGGACTACAAAACCCCAGCAGAGAGCCAGGGATATAGCTTAGCGGCACAGAACCTGCCTGGCAAGCACAGAGTCCTGAGTTGATTTCCAGTACCACAAAAATCCATCAGATAGGAAGCTAGGCATGGCAGGGCACACCTGTAAGCCCAGAATTTTGAGACACTCAAGTGGGAGAATCCTAAGTTTGACCCTAGCCTGGGCAATTCAGCAATTTAGGCAGACTCTCCAAAAGGGTTTGGGATATATTTGGCTCAGGGCAAAAGCCAGTACAGGGCAGGGTGAGGGGAGAGGTAGAAACAATATTTTCCTCAACTTTAGCTGCCCACTTTCCAAGTACAGTCAGAGTGATCGCTCATGAATGCAGAGCACAGGCACCTTGGTATATTCCTGTTGTTTCCCTGGGCAGACAAACATGACAGGAAAGACTTGATCTGTGCAGTCTCACCAGGGTTTGAGGCTGGACTGCGAGGCAGGCATTCCAACAGAATGGTGAGTCAGCAGGCAGCTCAGGGAGCCCAGCACCAATGCTGGCTACAGATTCCAACTCACCCTCTCAAACGCTGGGTACTTTCTCAGTGCCTTTGTTATCATCTCACTAGTTCTTTGAGGGCTCAGTCTCTGTTATCACTTGTCACCTTGATAATCCCAGGTTTTCAGGCTGGGTGAACGTCAACCCTGGAGGGATGGATTATAAAACACTTTGGAAGGAGGGAAAGGCAAGAGGAGTCTTTTTGTGCTATTGGTAGCTTATCTCTAGAGTGAGCTTCCTTCCTTCCTTTTTTTCTTTTTTGATTCCTAGTTTTTTGAAACAGGGTCTCTCTATGTAGCTCAGGCTGGCCTTGAACTCACTATGTAGCTCAGGCTGGTCACAAACTCTTAACTATCCTCCTGCCTCAGACTCCTGACTACTGGGATTATAAGATTACAGGCATGTGCTATCACACCCAGTTGTTTTCTTTTCTTATTTTAAAATATCTCTAGAGGGGCTGGGGATTTAGCTCAGCGGCATAAGCGCCTGCCTTGCAAGCAGGCAGTTGTGAGTTCGATCCCTGGTACCGATAAAAAAAAAAAAAAATATCTCTAGAGAAACAGTTGTGCACAAAGGTACATCCAAGCAACACAATGCTGTGGTTAAATTCCACAGATAGTCACAATATATGAGCAGTGCTCTATTTAATAAGAGTCATTACAGAACTAAATGCCAAACAGAGAGGAGCCATTAGCTGTTACTTCTCTGCAGCCAAGCAGTAAACACCACATCATATTTCTTCTACTTCAGTCTTTGCATACCTATAGAACAGCATATTTGACAGAACTATTTCATTCTCACCTTCTTTCTCCTTAGCTGTTTAAAAATTGTAGTATTAGGAACATTCTGTTCCTGGGTCTATAGTGAATCCAACTGTTTTATATAGCAATGTGGTTAGAATGGCAACAAAAAAAACAAGTCAGCAACTATTCTTTTATGGCTCCCCTGACTTTGTTTTTTTGAGACAGGGTCTCCCAGTGTAGTTTGGGCTGGCCTTGAACTCATTAGGTAGCCCAGGCTGGCCTGGAACTTTTGGGACCCTCCTGTTTTAGCCTCCCAAGTGGAGGCTTTCTCTGGACTATTTTAACTTGCTCTGCACCCAGGCTGGACTTTGACCAATCCCTTGCATTACCCTTCCTCTTTGCTTCAGCACAGGAAGTCCTTCCTTGTCTGCCACTGCCTTTACCTGGAGATACCATAAAAATGAGTGAGATTAGACTGGAAAAGCCTGGAAACCTCTGAACCTGTGTAAGCTTCTTGGTAATGAAACATAAGATGCCCTAAAACACCGTTTTATCAATGGCATCTCTAGTACATACATGGCTAGACACTTATTCAACCTGATTGGACATGTGGCCTTTTTGTACTGAATTTCTCCAGTTATTTTTTTGGGGGGTGAGTACCGGGGATTGAACTCACCACCTCACCCTTACCAGGCAAGCCCTTGAGCCACTGAGCTAAAACCCCTGGTCAAGCTCAGTTTTTTTGTTTTTGTACCAGGGATCGAACTCACGACCTCCTGTTTGCCGGGCAGGCACTTAAGCCACTGAGCTAAATCCCTGGCCCTTGTACTGAATTTAAAACATTTCTCCTTTAGATTGCCTTGGTTTAAAAAGTTTCAAACGTCACTGGTCCTTAAACAGGACCTAAAAAAATGTCACTGGGCATGGTGGTGCACAATTGTAATCCAAACATTCTGGAGGCTGACGCAGGATGACCACTGAAAGTTCAATGCCAGCCTGGGCCACATTGTGAGACCTTGTCTCAAAAAAAAAAAAAAAAGACATTTGCTCTCTGATCATTGCTGCCTTGGACACTGAGCTGTGGGTATCATCTGCTAAATGCTTTCTGGTTACTAAGCACCAGTGATCTGCAGGGGGCTTCAGGCTGAGTCTCAATGACTGTGCTTGCAGCCACTTACAGGCTTAGAACTGGGAGGGTTCGATGAATTGGCACAGGAGCAAGAGCAACCCATCTACACCACCACCAAAAGAATGCATTCTACAAACAAGAACTGTTTTTCATAGTTTTAACTTCTCAGATTTGTGCACTTAACTTTATTTATTTATTTTTTTTTTGCGGTACTGGGGATCGAACTCCCAACCTCGAGCTTGCCAGGCAGGCGCTTAAGCCACTGAGCTAAATCCCCGGCCCTGGTTTCCCATTTTTTCCCTTGTCCCTTCTTTCCTTTCTCTCTCTCTCATTCCCCTTCTCATTTGAACATTTCCTTCTCATTTCTCAATATCTGTTACACATTTTGGTCCTTATTTACACTTTCAATTTCTCACACCAGAGAAACAAGATGGTATTTAGACGTGTCTCCAATTTATTTCACTCAAGGGTATGGTCTCGAGGTTCATTCATTTAGTTAGAAATGTCTCTGACTTACTCCAGGGCCAATTTGGATTTTTTTTTTTTTTTTTTTTTTTCAGACAGGAGACTGGATCTTGCTATGTATCTCAGGCTAGCCTTGAACTCACAATGTAGTCCAGGCTGGCCTCTAACTCATAGCGATTCTCCTGCTTTAGCATTCTGAGTGCTGGGATTACAGGCATGCGAAAGAACTGTTCATTTTTGTACCACGGTACTGGTGATTGTTCCCAGGACCTTTGCATTGATCTACATCCTCAGCCCATTTTTGAAATTCTTGAGTCAAAATCTTGTCAAGTCACTAAATAATTTAAACTGGGCGCCAATATGAGAGCTTTCCCAGGAGCCTGGGATTACAGGGATGAGGCACTACACCCATAGTGAACAATTTAAATTAGCCTATGAAAGCGTTTTGGTTTCGTCTGAGGTAATAGCTATCTATGACTCTATAATTTTTTTTGGAGCCAATGCCAAATCCAAACTGAAAGCCATTTCTCAATGTGATAGCGCCGGTCAAACAGCTCTCCTCCCTCAGCTCTCTTTCCCCTAAATCATAGGGGATGTTTTAAGCCTGCTCTGCTAAGTGGGTCACAAGGAGGGTTATGACACAATCTCAGCACTGACCTCCCGCAGTATTGGATAGAGAACCCTGGGCTTTCACCTTGAGCTACAACTCCAGTCCTTTCCACCTTATTTTGGACGCAGGTTATCACTATGTGGCCAAAGCTGGCCTGGCACTCGAGATCTTTCTGGCTCAACATCCCGAGCGCTAGGCTTGATTATAGGCGAGGGCTACCGCGCTTGGCTCACCAGGAGCTTTTTATTTAGCCCTGGTGGTGAAAGGAAGGAGATCTTTTGGGCTCTACTCAGGATCACTCAAAACCAAACCAAATTTTGGCTTAAGCCTGAAGTAAACGTGTTTACCAACAAATACAGCCTGGTTCTGAAATCCAAGAGCCAGGGAAGCCAGAGAAAGGGGAAGGATCTTTCTCCGCTCCAGGCAAATTACAGCCAGGTTCTCTGGCCGTGGCCTGGCTTCCCTGGCTGCAGCTGCCGGGAACGTGGACCCGACTCCAACTTCCCGACTCTGCAGGACCGGCTGGGAGCAGTGGCAGCACAAGGATTCCCAGAGACCCGGGCGGGGCTGTCAAAAGGAAAGGCCGCGCTAGGGAAACCATAGGACAGGTAGCCACGCGCGGAGCCAGACGCCCGTCCCGCCCTACGTCGCGCTTGTGCAGGGTGAACGTACCGGTGGGCGGATCTGATTGGACAGCTGAGGCCCTGAACGCTGATTGGCCGCGTGGGCGAGACGGAGAGGAGCCGTGCGCAGCGACGTGTGTGGTGCCGTGTGCAGACCCGCGTGTGGCGCAGGCAAGGACCCTGAAAATAAACAGCCGCTCCCTCGCGAGCTTCCTTCTCTGGGGCTGCGTCCGAGTCTCCCCCTCCGCGGGTCCGCTCAGACGCCGAAGGTAGGGGAAAACTTGTGGTTCGAGGGTGGAGAAGCCGCGGTGCGGGCCCCGAGCGGAGGCGGACGGAAGGCGTCGGGAGCGGGGCGATGGCGGCCGCACTTTGGCCTGCGCTGCTGCTGCGTCAGGAGGGGAGCTCGGCCGCCGCCTCGGCCCGGCTTCCGGTCCACCGCCGTCCGCGACCCCGGTGCCCTTCCTCGGTCCGGGAGCGCAGTGTTGAGTTTTCGTGTCCGCCGCCAGGCCGCACCACGGAACGCGCGCTCGGCGGAGAAGGCCAGGCCGGGCACTGCTAGGCCGAGGCCTGCGCTCGTGTTGCGGGTGTGGGGCCGGAGCCGCTTGGCGGGAACCGACAGGCAGGCGGTGGGGGATGGGTGGGCCATGTGCCGGGTAGGACCTGGGACCCTTGCAACAAGGCCTCGGCACCTGCGGAATATGTTCTTCGTGTCGGACAGCGTCCTTATTGAACTTTTTTCATGTAGGTTGAAGTTACTTGTGTTACCCTGCCATTCCGAAGGGGCTCGTAGGAACTCCTTTCGCTCAGTTAACAAGATTCACGTTTCAGAGGCCTTATTAAAAACAAAACGTACAAACAAACAAAAAAAAATCCTTTCCAGAAAAAACTAATGAATTTGTCAGGGCTCCAAGACCATAGTTTCAGTGGTAGTCTTTGCTGTCATTTCTTGGATTAAAGTGGTGTAAATTACAGTTGATACTAGAAGTTACCATTTAGATTGTCTATAACATGAAAACCTATTTTAGGAAGGGCATGGTCGCCTACATGTGGGTTTGGATGTTGATTTTGTTACGGACAAGGCTTGTGCCTTGTTGCCACATGTTAAGCACATGGCTTCAGCCAGAGGGCATTTGAAAGGAAATGACCGCATCTCATCTTGGGGATTTTACGAAATTTGCTCTGTAATTGCCTGTAACTTAAGATAGTGTACGTCATAGAGAAGGGCCCACAGAGGTAGAATAAAAGAAGCCAAGAGTAGAGGTTATCTTTTTAAAAGAGTGATTGATTTCATTTCCATCGTGTTCCCAAGTTAAATTTTAAACATTTTCCTCACTTTCTTGTTGTCTGACTCCATTTTGGAGAGAAACAACCAGTTAATCATTGCATCAGTGAGTCAAATCTTTGAGGGTTTTAAAAAGATGTATGAGATGTAGACCATATTTTCTAAACTGTTTATGAAATGTCTGAAGAATTACCCTGAAGAAGGCTTACAGGACATAAATTGTGACTGTCGTAGGTACGTGTTTTTAGCTAACTTGTCCTCAAGGACCTCTTTGTGAACTAGAATATAAAAGGAATAATTTATTAGATTTCAAGAGATGAATAAAGTGCTTAAAATTTTTCCCAGATTGCAACTCTGGGTACAGTTTTTAAACAGGAACTGAAAGTATTTCAGTGTACTTACAGACATCACATTAGGAAACTTTCTTGGGAATCAAAGGTCCTTGTTTTTCATATTGATAAAACAGGTGATTGATTTCAAACAGATCTGCAGTCTAAATTACTATGGGCCTGGTGGGGCAGGCCTGTAATCCTAGCACTTGGGGGGCTCAGGCAAGAGGATCTGAGTGAGTTGAAGGCCAGCTGAAGCTACATAGTGAGTTCAAGGCCAGCCTGAATTACCTAGCAAGACCCTTTCTCAAAAAAAAAAAAAAAGCCAAATTAGTGGCAGGCTAAGGGGCATTTCTTCCACTGGCAATTGAGCACCTGAAATGAAGTGATTTTTTTTTTTAAGTTACTGACTTAATTTTGTAATACAATTTTAGTTGGCTTTTTACTTCTGCTTTATATTCACATACAAATATGTCAAGTATATGAAAAGATAACAGATTAGTGCTTACAAGCAGTCGAACCACTTTTGGGCTAATTGGAATGTCTGGCTTATTGTAGGCTGAACACTAAGCTTGAGAAATTTTGCTCTGTTTCTTTAACTGCAGGAGTGAATGCTTCAAAAATAAAACAAAACTGGTTGGCTTCTTTCCTCTTCCTAGCTTTCTGACTGACTGTAGGTGGAGAGCCAGAAGACTGATGCCAAGGCACCCTGGCCAGCTCTGGGGAACAGCTTTCCCTGTTCTCACTTAATGGAGCTCCACCTCTGCAGTGTGAGGCTGGTGCAGTACGGGAGTGCCACCGAGAGAATCCAGTGGGCTACATAGCATTGTCCTGTGGGGATAATAAAACGAGAATTGTGACCACCGGAATTTAGGTTGTAGTGTTGTTAATTAGGGAGAAGCAGTGATTGGCTGTAGTGGCTCCATAATTACAAATGAGGGGATTAACTAGTGAAATTCAGTTGTCAGCATTTGTCCTGTGGTGGGACTTCTAAATTCTGCCTCAGACAACAGTTTAGAAAAGTTGTGTGAAGGTAATACTGTGAATGAATTCCAAGTATGAAATACGACTGGATTTTTAAAAAGTTTTTTACTTTGGTTTGTTAAATTGCTTGTGCAGTGTTTTAAAGTAGGTAGTAAATTGGTGTATTCTTGTAGCGCTTTTTTGTGTCCTATATCATGCATGTAACCTTAACAAAACCTTTGCAGAAGATGATTTAGAACTAGACTGGAAATTCTAGTATTCTAGTAAGTTGTATGACTTTGAGTAAGTCATTTAATATCAGATCTCATTTCCCTATAAAAATTAATCTGGAATACTTAACTTGCAGGTATGTAAGATTATGGATGAAACATTTATTAGTACTTAATTCATTGCAGATATTCAGCTATTAAAACCTTTAAGGTAATCAAGTCCAGGGACTAAGTGCTGCAAGACTGCTAAGAACAGAATTGCTTTAAGTTTTGTACTGTGTTCTTCATCCTTCTGGCCAAAGTGCAAGCAATGCAGAATGCATCCTGCCTTCTATTATATCTGTAATTCATAAAAAAGTGAAGTATTTCTGTGCTGTGTTGAGATATCAGACTAACTTAATTGGAACATAACAGTGCCATCAGAGGGTAAAAGTTCCATCATGGTTTGAAAGCATTTTAGGTCAACAATGCTGATGAGGCAGCAGTGACCCTGAACTTGGGGAAAAGAACTTAATGAGATGTGTACAGCTGTATTGGGAAAACGCATACTTCCATAGTGTCATTTTCATCCTCAGTGTTCCTTTTATTAACGTAATTTTAGTGTATTTACTGGGGTAGAATCAGAATTACCTTGTAGCTCATGTTTAGTTAAGTAGTTTACTGACTTTGTTTTTAGTATCAGGGATCGTAGAACACTTCAGGCTTTTAAATTCCTGGATTTAATTCCAAAAGCCTAGATAAGTGCAAATTGTATTTGTAAAATAGTTAAGTTTTGCCAGGTATGTTAGGCAAGTGTAGTGGTGCATGCCTGTAATCCCACTGCTCAGAGGCTGAGGCAGGATAATCTCTAGGAGTTAGAGGTTGGCAAGGCTGGTGTGGGTCATACAGTGAAACGAAAGACTGGTCTCAACTATATAGTGAGACTGACCTCCCCACCACCACCAAAAAGTAAAAGTTAGTATGCATGGCCTGTCAGTCTTTTACCTTGTCTTGTCTTACCTTTTCTGAGACATGGTTTAACTGTACATTTCAGGCCGGGCGTTGTACCTACTTTGTAGTCCAGGTTGGCACCTCAACTCGCAGCAATCCTCCTGGGTCAGCCTCCCAAGTGCTGGGATTGAGTATAAGCACATGCCACCACGCCCAGCTAGGCTTTTCTGTCCATCTTAACAGTGTTGGTTGTATTCTTCCTGCTGCCTGGTGTGTCCTGTGCTACTGACATTTTGTTTTTGTTTTTTTAAAAGACAGGAGGATCTCATTTTGTATTTCAGCCTAGCCTTGACTGACATTGCTCTTGGCTCTACTTCCTTTGTGATGTGTACCACCACACCTGACTTTCTTGCCACCTCTTTAAGTGTGGTTCATATTATGAAACTTGATACACAAAATTTGAGACACAGATACTTGATTCCTGGTAGTTTGAAATCACCGGTGTTTTTCTCTTGGCCTTCTTCATTCCATTCAGGATATAGACTTTGAGATGGCAAATGTGAGTGGTCAGTTAGCTGTGTGCTTAATCTTGCTATGAAGGCATTGGACCGAGTTCTTAATGCGCCTGTAGCTAGTCTAACATAAAGGAGAATGGAAAGAATAACTATGCAGAGAACATAAAGATCCACTATGCTTTTTTATTATTTTTCATTGTTTTTGTTTTTTTGAGACAGGGTTTTGCTGTGCAGTTCAGGCGGGCCTTGAATTCACTTTGTAGCCTAGGCTGGCCTCAAACTCACAGGGATCTGAGTTCTGGGATTACAGGTGTGCGCCACCACACTCTGCCAAATTAAATATTTCTAAAGCAAAACCTTGTATGGTTCTCATCACAGATCAGAGTGTTTTTTTTTTTTTTTTTGGTACCAGGGATCGAACTCACGACCTCATGCTTGCCAGGCAGGCGCTTAAGCCACTGAGCTAAATCCCCCACAGATCAGTTTTATCATCTTTTCTGAATAGGCAGAGGAGAGCAATCATATGTTTTTGAGGTAACAAAGCAGATGGTTCAATTGAGTTAAATGGTTAACCCAAGGCCACCTGTGACACTAACAGTCCTTACCTGTGTCCAGGCTACATAGATGTCCATAGTTTTTATCAAAAGAAAGTGCGCTGATGTTGCATGCTAAATGTGAAAAGGCAGTTGTTTTGTTTTTCTTTATTCCTGATACTGAGGATTGAATTTGGGACTTTTGTGCACTGAGTTACATACTCCACCCTTTTTATTTTTTGAAACAGAGCTGGCTAAATTCTTTCAAGTGGGCTTGTTTCTCAACCTACTTTCTCAGCCTTCCAGGGTACTAGATTACAGTAATAATCAGGTTTTTAATATGGTGTCAGTACAAGTATTTTGTGGCATCCCATATAGTATAGTACAGAGGCCTAGTTGATTTTAAATTCTTGGAGTAATTTGAAGAGTCTTATGACCTGAGGGGTCCTGGGTCAATTGATTGCTGGCTTCTTTAGTGCCCCCTAGTGGAAATTTCTCAGTATTGTGTGCATCTGAAATGCTTTCATTGGTTTCATCATTCAGAAATTTGTTTTCATGTCTCGTCATAGGACCAAGCAACATTAAAAGTGGAAGTTGCAGGTTGTTTCACTTTTTAATTATATTAGGAACTGTTTATTTAGAGTGTCAGATTTTGTTTTGTTTTTGTTTGGTTTTATGAGACAGGATCTTGCCATCTTGCCATGCAGTTTAGACTGGTCTTGAACTCACTGTGTAGCAGCCAGGCTCCAATCAAGCTCAGGTGATCTTCCCATTCAGCCTCCCAAGTGCTGGGATTACAGGGGAGTACCACCATGCCCAGCTAGAGTGTCAGATCTGAATCTCTGTGAGAAGCTGAAAACTGAGCTGAAATGTGGTGGCACATGCTGGTAATACTGGTACTTGGGAGGCTGAGTCAGGAGGATCACAAATTCAAGGCTGGTCTAGGGCTACATAGTGAGGCTTGAAAATCACAACAAAACCTGAAAACTCTTAAAAATCTGCGCAAAATCTTACCTGTGATTTTAGAAAG
Organism: Dolichotis patagonum; assembly: GCA_004027295.1. NCBI lineage: Eukaryota > Metazoa > Chordata > Mammalia > Rodentia > Caviidae > Dolichotis > Dolichotis patagonum. The sequence goes on along the minus strand of PVJX010026263.1, from coordinate 9,734 downwards.
CTGGGTCATTACAGTTAGTGGTTTTGGTACTAGAGATTGAATGCAGGGCCTTTCTGCTGAGCTACATCTCCAGTCGTTTATTAGTTTTTGAGACAGGAGACAATTGCCTAAGGTGGGCTTAGATTTAAGAGCCTCCTGCTTCGTTTCCCAGAATGTTGGGATTCCAGGTGTGCAGCGCTGTACCCGCCCTGGGTAGTTGTTGATTCTTAATGAGTATATAATTGAACATACAATATTACATCAAAGTAGTGATGCAATAACTGTTGTGGTTGATAGTGAGAATTTGGGTACTTTATTATTAACATTTGATTGGACTGGGTCTGTACAAAACACAATTAGTTTCAGCAAATGACTAAGATCTCCCTGCCCTTAAAATACTGATTTATGTAACTGCTACTGAAAAGGGTAGGTACACGGAGTGTTGTCATGATTTAGAGGTAAATTACTTGTTCTCTGAGTCCAGGGATATGATGGTGTTATCAGACAGATGCTTTGGTACCAATGATTTTTTTGGGGGGGGGGTACCAGGGATTGAACTCATGACCTCATACTTGCCAGGCAGGTGCTTAAGCCACTGAGCTAAATCTCCAACCCCCTATCAGACAGATGCTAACCAAAGATGCTAGGCCTTAATAGGAAGGACTTACAAGCTGGGAGACAGATTCAGATTCTTTATTGTAAGTTGGCCCTTAAGAGTTGGAAAGGCTGTGACAGGTAGAGAGGGCAGTGCAGCAAAGAAAACAAACAGAAAAACCCAGCCAAGCAGTGAAAATTACAGAGCTGTAATAATTCTCAGCTGTCTCACTGTGGTTTTTCCAAGGAATTGAGTTTGAATTTCTCTGAAGACCTTTCAACTAAACATCTATATATACATGAGTATTAGGAGTGAGACATACCTCAAGGATAAGCAGGACAGCACTAAAATATTGTGGAGCATGAGCTGAAACAAATCTTTCCTCCTTTAAAAAAGCATACTAGGAATTGTTGATTGACTTGTGCTAGTAGACACAAGTCTATCACAAGGCGCCAGTTATTTGGTGAAAATACAGACCAGCTGATTCACTGATGGTCACAGGGAGAAGGCAGATTTTGGACACATGACTGTATTTAATCCCACTGAAGAGAATTTTTTCTTAAAAAAAAAATCACATGTGAAATCGAGGCTGGATCTTTGGGGTATTAATGAAGTTAGCCTTTTTATTCCCTTTAAAAATTATAATGGGCAGCCAGGCATGGTGGTGTACACTTGTAAATCTCAGCACTCAGGAAGTTAGGCAGAGGAGGATGGCTATGAGTTTGAGTCTGGCCCAAGCTACATAGTGAGACCCTGTCTCAAAAAGTAAATAAAAATAGATAAAAAATTATCATGGAATTTTTTAATTTTTTCATTAACCTTAATTTACTGTGATAAAGCAGATTATGTGAGAAAATTTGTTAACTACAAAACAAACATCTGAAACTTTTATTACAGTATATAATGTGGCTTTGCCACTAAGGGGTAGAGTATATACTTATTTTGCAAAATAACTTAGTTGTTGTCTTATAAAACACTGTTAGCAGGCATTTTTTTTTTATTTTATTTAAAGAGAGAGAAAAAAAAGCAATACAGAAAAAAGGATAGAAGCAATACAAAATCTCAAAAAAAACCCCAATAAATCACTAGTTGACAAACCACATACTGTCCTCCCAGAAATAGCTGTTCATGTTACAAAATTAAGGCATACAAAGTGAACACACAGTGAGGATGCAAACAGTTACAAAAAACCAGGATGAGACAGTATAGTGAAGTTGGTACAGAACATCAGAGCAGGTCAGCAGGACAAGAGTAACAGCCAACACTGTATATCTCGTTGTCTTCACAATAGTTGTTCTTCTACTAGGTACAGCAAAATCAAAGAAATACACAACATTATAGAACACATCAACAGAGAGTATTGAATAGAGCAACACCGTTAATCAGGACAAAGCAAAATGGCGATAAAAATATCTGCCTTCAGAGATAGTAGAAGGAAACTCCCCCGACTTGCTGTACCAAATATGGTCACCTACTAAGAGATACCCAGATCCCTGGATCCCAATTGTTAATGGGGGGAGGGGGGGATGTGGTATGTTTCATTCTAAGCCCGCGACCCGGTAGGCAGCAGGCGGGTTACTGGTTGCCTCGGCGCCCTAAGTTCCAGCATGGTGCAGATCTCAGGAAACGCTCTGGCTTCTTGTTTCCCCGCCCTGGGGTGGCCGCTGCATATTAATTGTTTTAATTAAATTGAGAAATACTGCTTTCCCTAAATATAATTTGTAGTTTGTACTGAAATAACATTTTAGCCAACCTTAGGAATTAGGATAGGGCAAAATAGAGCTTAATGTAATTTTAATTGTTGCCATTCCAGAAATATTTTCTTCTTTTCTTTTCTTTTTTTTTTTTTTGTACCCAGGATCGAATTCGTGACCTTGTGTTTGCCAAGGCAGGAGCTTATTGCCACTGAGCTAAATCCCTGGCCCCAGAAGTACTTCTTTTTGAAAACGTTTTTTTTTTTTTTTTTTTTTTCCTTTCTATAAACTTGAATCTGGTCTCCTGAGAAGAGAGAAAACAAGATTACATAGTCTAAGAAACAGTTTAGGAAAAACCCTACATTGGTTAATGAGTTCTTGAATAGGTAAATTTTAAAAATTAGTACTTATACTGAAAGTAAACCTAAAATTTTAATTGCTAACATTATTTCACTGGTAAGTATCTGATTTGTTATGTTTACCTTTGTACATTCTAATTTAAAATTAACAGAGTCTTTTACATTATTTTGAAGGGGAGATGATCAGGAACTGTCATTTGTTACATCTTTTGACATTCATTGAATATTGGATAATCCCCTTTTTGATTGTTTTGGACAGATCAGGTGGCCTGGATTACACTGTGAAAGTCAGTGATTTAAATCCAAAGAACTCATTGACAGAAGTAGTTGAATGCTCTAGTTTAGATTTTTTAAGAGTTGAAATTAAAATTTCAAATCTAGTCTTAGCTGGATGGTGCATTTATGTAGGTTTGAGAAGGTATTTTTAAAAACTGCCATCACTTGACAATGGTATTATTTAGATGTAGAAGCAAGAAAATTGTACATGATGATACTGTTTTCATTTTATTTTTTAAGACAGGGTCTCATTATGTAGCTCAGGCTGGCCTTGAACTCGGGTGATATCTTGCCTCAGCTTCCTTGAGTGCTGGAATTGGAGGCATGCGCCACGATGCCCAGCTTCATTCCACTCTATTTTGTTGCATTTCATTCTCCTCTAGGAAAAGCCTTTGATTATTTTTAGGTTCTTACATAAGAAGTGTAAAATCCATTTACTTTAGTGGTAATTTTTTTAAAAAATGATAACCGATGAAAGAATCTACTGGAAACATTGGTAGAAGGAAGAAGAAACGAATTACAAGTGTTCCCAGTGTTTTGGATACTACTTCAACTTTGGTGAACCTTCTTGTTGTTTTCCTGATATTTTATCTTATCTTATCTTATTTTATTTGGAATTTGAATGCATGACCTCACACTCGCTAGGCAGGTGCTGTTTTTTGTTTTTGTTTTCTGTGTTTTTGAGACAGGGTCTTGCCTTGTGGTTCAGGCTGACCTTGGGTTCATTTTGTAGCCCAGACTAGTTTCTAACTTGAAAGGATCCTCCTGCCTCAGTCTCCTAAGTGCTAGGACTACAAGAGTGAGCCATCTTGCTTGGCTCTTGATTATTGTTTTAACATAACTGCTTTAAACACTATCTCAAGCATCAGACAGGTGCAACAGTGTAGTGTTTTAGGTGCTAATATGAAGTAAAGTTTTCCTTCATTCCTCTATATATTATAGGTGTGTAATGGCTAAATGTAGATATTTATTTCTAACCAATATGCTTTCAAGTAGCTTACTGTGATTTTTAATGTTTCCAAGATCTAACCGCAGCCATGAGCAGCAATGAGTGCTTCAAATGTGGACGATCTGGCCACTGGGCCCGGGAATGCCCTACTGGTGGAGGCCGTGGTCGTGGAATGAGAAGCCGTGGCAGAGGTGGTTTTACCTCGGATAGAGGTATTTTTGTCGAGTAAAAAATTTTGAAGTACTTGAGTATTCACTGGTAGCGAGACTCATCTAATTAGCCAAATTATTTTTGTTTCTGCTCAAAATAGGTTTCCAGTTTGTTTCCTCATCTCTTCCAGACATCTGTTACCGCTGTGGTGAGTCTGGTCATCTTGCCAAGGATTGTGATCTTCAGGAAGATGGTAAGTATTTAACTCTTTGCCTGTTCCTCTAGACAGAGGTCAGCAAGTACCAAAGCAGGTAGCACTGGGGAGGATTTCAACCATGAGGTGGGTTACAGTATAACTACACTTTGAACAGGTTTTATAGTCTTTGTCTGCTTCTTTTCCTTATTGTTGAAGCCTGCTATAACTGCGGTAGAGGTGGCCACATTGCCAAGGACTGCAAGGAGCCGAAGAGAGAACGAGAGCAGTGCTGCTACAACTGTGGCAAACCAGGTCATCTGGCTCGTGACTGTGACCATGCGGATGAGCAGAAGTGCTATTCTTGTGGAGAGTTTGGACACATTCAAAAAGATTGCACCAAAGTGAAGTGCTATAGGTGAGTTGTTACACGGCCTGAACTCTGCAGACTGTTGGAGATGGCTCAGCTAAAGGGAAGTTTGTGTGGAGTAGTTAGTAATTTTGATGGGAATTGGCAAGGACCAGATGAGACTATTTTGATGGCTTATTTCCACAGCATCAGCCTGTATTCTGCCATGGCGAATGAGTATAAGATTTTTTTTGTTCCTCCTCCTAGATAAGATTTCGTTGTGTAGGCCAGGATGGCCTCAACTACAAACCCTCTTGCTTGGTCTTTTGAGCGCTAGCATTAATTAAGTTGTGTGCCATAGAAACTACTTTGCTTTTTTGGTATTTTTGAGATAGTCTGACTATGTAGCCCAGGCTGCCCTTGAACCCACAGAGATCCTCCTGCCTCAGCTTCCTTCCTGAGAGTTGGGTTTACAGGCATGTACCATCATTTCCTGCCTATGCATATTAAACTATAGTTTGGACTTAGTGTTGCTCAGGCTGGGTTTGAATTTGCAAACTTTTTGCCTCAGCCTGTCAGAGTGCTGTGATTACAGACATGTGCTACCACATCCAGCTGTTTGGTTTTATTCAATGTCAGTTGACCTCTTAGGGGAAAACATTTCTTTATTTATTTACTTTCTTTGGTACTAGGGATTGAACTCATGACCTCATGCTTTAACAGTCATGCTATGTAGTTCAAGCTGGTCTTGAACATATAGTGTAACCTAAACTTACCTGGAACTCACGATGATCCTCCTGCCTCAGCTTCCTGAGTGTTGAGCTTACTTGTGCACACCAGCATTCTCAAACAGGGCAAACACTTGAGTGGCTATAACCTACTTATTCCTGCCCTTAGTTCATTAGTATGAAGCATTGTATTATTTAAGACAAACATAGGGCTGGGGATTTAGCTCAGTGGCTTAAGCGTCTGCCTGGCAAGCGCGAGGTCATGAGTTCAATCCCCGGTACCAAAAAAAAAAAAAAAAAAAAGACAAACATATTTCTTTGCCTCATAGTGGGCTTTTATTCAGCAGTAACTATTACTTTGGTAAACAGTTTTACTTGTTCCAAACATCATTGTGAAATTCTCAATTTCTTTTTCAGGTGTGGTGAGACTGGTCACGTAGCCATCAATTGCAGCAAGACAAGTGAAGTCAACTGTTACCGCTGTGGCGAGTCAGGGCATCTTGCACGGGAATGCACAATTGAGGCCACAGCCTAATTATTTTCCTTTGTCGCCCCTCCTTTTTCTGATTGATGGTTGTATTATTTTCTCTGAATCCTCTTCACTGGCCAAAGGTTGGCAGATAGAGGCTACTCCCAGGCCAGTGAGCTTTACTTGCCGTGTAAAAGGAGGAAAGGGGTGGAAAAAAACCGATTTTCTGCATTTAACTACAAAAAAGTTTATGTTTAGTTTGGTAGAGGTGTTATGTATAATGCTTTGTTAAAGACCCCCTTTCCGCGCCACTGGTGAATAGGGATTGATGAATGGGAAGAGTTGTCAGACCAGTAAGCCCATCCTGGGCTTCTTGCTTATGTTCCCATGTAGGAGGCAAAACCAATTCTGGAAGTATCTTTCAACTTCCTTAAGTAACTTTAATTTTAGCATAATGATGGCCTTGGATTGTCTGACCTCAGTAGCTATTAAATAACATCAAGTAACATCTGTATCAGGCCCTCATAGAATATACAGTTGAGTGGGAGTAAACAAAAAGACAAATGTGTGCACTAATGGCTGTGTGAGAGAACAGATAGACACCTAGACAGGAACACCTTCATCACAGCGTTGGTGGTAGACATACAGTTGGGGATGGCAAAGGTTTAGAACACAGTTTTTCAAAGACTAAATCTAAAACCCAGAGTAAACATTGATGCTCAGAGTTAGCATAATTTGGAGCTATTCAGGAATTGCAGAGAAATGCATTTTCACAGAAATCAAGATGTTATTTTTGTATACTATATCACTTAGACAACTGTTTCATTTGCTGTAATCAGTTTTTAAAAGTCAGATGGAAAAAGCAACTGAAGTCGTAGAAAATAGAAAATGTAATTTTAAACTATTCCAATAAAGCTGGAGGAGGAAGGGGAGTTTGACTAAAGTTCTTATTGTTTCAAATTTTCATTAATGTATTTGGTGCAAAATGCTGTATTAAAGGGGGAAATAGAGGATTGAAACATTGAAGTTTAAACCTTTTTTCTTAAACTTGGTCATGTTTAGCAAAGAAGCGCTTGTTATAAGGACATAGGTTTGGACACTTAGTTGTTTTGCAAAACCAGGAAACTTTATTCTCATTGTAATTCATAGTAATGGTGCCCATTAGTGCTGTGGTCATGCTGAACAGTTTCAACACCTCTGCTGTGTTTGAGCATTTACATTTTTCCTCTGGTTTGTAAAGATCTGGAATGTTACAGTCCTTGTTTTTTTTCCTAGGGTCCCATTTAGAATATACATGTGCATTAGAAAATGCCTAGCTAATAATCTCACTTAATAAGTGAATCAGAGTTTAGATTGCTCAAAAGGTGAAACAGTTAAGCCTGGAAACCTGAGCACCATTCCCACCCCATCCTCCTCTATCACGGTGCCCCTCCCACTAAATTAAATTTAGTCAATGATACATCTTTGCACATTGAGGTCATGTTACCCTTCACAGCTCTGGACATGGGTGTGTTGTGTATCTGGTCAGTTTGTTACGTGTCTCGTCAGGATGCAGCTCTAGTCTGTGCTGTGTTCCTTTGCCAACCATGTCAGATCAGCAAGCAGAGCAGTCAAGAAAGTGAGGTTATACTAGCACAGATTCATTTACTAAGGAGTACAATCTTAGTGTCTCTGTTTGATAGTTGTGTTAAGCAAATAGTCTGTCTCAACTTTTAACTAAGTACATGTATGTAGATAATTTCAGTTTTGGCCACAAATAGCAAACATTACAGGGAATGATATGCTTCAAAGGGACCACTGTTACATGCAGTTGAATGTGAGATTTGGAGGCCAGTGCACATGTGGCCATTTCCTCCCAAGGTTTCCCCTCAGGTAGGAAACCTGAAACAATGGAAAGGGATGCTGGGCTCTCTTAAGTCACCCCAGTCCTGATTATTAGCTTTGTATGCTGGGAAGTTAAATGGTCCATTCAGCTTCACAGCCAGTTTGTTTCATGTGATTGTTCTGCATTCATGGTCCCTCAGCTATCCTTGTTTTGAGACCTGTTTCATATGCATAGGGCCCCATTCACAGCAAACCATAAAAGGCTCTTTCATGATGAGTTTGCCTTGACTTTGACTTGAGGTGTGCAACATGAACATGTATTTTTCAAGGGAACCAAGCTAATTCATAGCCAATGCACTGCAGTTCTTGGAATAAAAGCTTTGTTGTGAGACTTGAATTTAAGGTGCTTGAAACCCAAATGGCCAAGCATCGTGCTGCATTCTTGTAATCCCAGTGTGAGACCCTGTCTTTAAAAACAAACAGGACACTCTGAATGATATAAACCCACTTAGAGGGATGAAGATTTTGTTGAAAAAAAGAAAGGGAAAAATGGAGTTTCTAATTTGGAAAAAAACTATGCAAGTGATGAAGTCTGTCTAATAATCAGGTGATACCTCTCAGCTGTGACCATATGCTCATCCACTAGTATTTTGGTTGATAGTTGATATATAGTGAACCTGAACAGAAAATGGCAGAGTCCAGAGTTTGCATTCACGGGACCTGTTTTTAGGCGAGCTCAAACAGAGGAAGGTTTTGGTTCAGCTTTTGTTTTCATGTTCAAACTGTACCTGAGGGAGGAAGTAGAATTTATTTGTAGTTGACTCTTTAAAGATCAAATTGGAGTACATGAGTATTAGGGTTGTGCACATATTCCTGCTTATCCTCATCACACTGAAGGAGCACTTTACTGGCTGATCCTGTAGCTACCTGTGGTTGTATCCACTAAGCCAGCCATGTCTGAATTATGCATTCAGGAAAAGATGAACAGCAGCTGCCAAAGGACTGGACTTCCTGGATTTACAGAAAGATTATACAGGTTTTAAAACCTTACGAATTAGTAATCTTGCCATAGAAATTTAAGTACTGGAGGAAAAAATACTAAAGCTCCCATTTCCTTCTAGGCTTGTTTTTTTTTTTGTTTGAGAGAGGTTCTCACTATGGTTTGGCCTCCTCTTGCACTCAGTGTAGCCCAGGGTGGACTGAACTCCGTGTGACCCGACTGCTGGGGTCACTGGCCTGCGGCACCACAACTAAGGCATTCTTGGAAATAGCCATAACTGGACAGGTGAATGTCCTTCCTTCAGGCAGCACTGCACCAGACCAAGCCCTAGGAGAGCAGGGGTAGGCTCTGCAACGTCTGCTCTCCTGTCCTTGGTGAACACCCAGTGGATATTTGTTTACATCTGATGGCAAGGTAGATGCTGCTTTTCATCTGAAGACCTGTAGTGAACATCTTTGTGAATGTGTGTTGTTACTGTGGGGTTGACCTTCACATACTTGGTAGAGAGTTCAGTGCCTAGTTCCCAATTCTAAGATTTGGATAGGTGATTGTACTTGCTGGGTCTATTGATCCTGCATCAGATTGTTATCTTAACACTTTTTTTTCTTTTAAATCAGAAGATAGGTCATCAAAAATGAAAAGCCTTGATACTGGAATATTGGCAAAATGATAAGGGGTAATACAGAAATAGGGTTTTCCATTTTTATTTCATTTCTTAAAACTTGCCTGCTGAGGACCCAGCATGTGCGTAGTAGTCAGGTGTAGCAATGCTAAGCTGTTACTAGCATTGTTACCATTGTTTTTTTTTTTTTTTTTAAAGTCCTGCCTTGCCTTCCAAATGCCTGGGATTACTGATGGCTTTTTTTGTTTTGTTCTGTTTTGTTTTTTAAAGAGTAAAACAATAATACAATGAGAGTGCTGTTGGATTTCAAAAACAAGACAGTAGGAAATCAACAAGTTACTATATTGCACATTGTTGTGCTCTAAATGGTTGCTCAGACTACCAGATAGAGACATGCAAAGTTAAACAGTATAAGCCCTGTGTTGTTTCTTCAGTTGCTATCGATTCAGAAATTTAAGGTGCATGACTTCTAGTTTCTTGTATGACTATCTGAACTTGCTCTGGGTAAGCAACTTACAGACATGCAAAATTAATCAAAAAACATAAG
>PVJX010026262.1:0-26075 GCA_004027295.1 Dolichotis patagonum | reverse complement strand
AGGAAACTTCTGACTTGGGAGGTATTGGCCAACAAAATTACATGAAGAAATAAGAAGAACTGCAGTTGAAATTAAAGAAGGGTATTTATTATATAAAAAAAAATTGATGCATTCTTTATCAGATAGGGTTTGGGCCACCTATTGAAGAACCATTTCCAATAAAAATAGAAAATAAAGTATTGGGTTAAAAATTAAATATCAAATAAATATATTCATTCATGTAAGTGGCTAGATAATATGAGTGAAAAAAGATTATAAAAAACCTTGTTTTTAAAAGTTAAAAAACTCATAAGGCAATAATAAGAGTGCATAACATCCTTGTGGTTAAAAATCTTTAAGATCATAATATACACTTTTTTTATACTTTTTCTGTTTGCTTACTTTGCTTTTACTATGGAAACAATATATCCAACCACCAAACTTAAAGACGGGAAGGTTTATTTAGCTCACAGTTTGTGGAGGTTTCAGCCCATAATCAGCTGGCTCCAAAGCAGGAGGGCATGGCACAGGGACAACACCTCAAGGCAGCAGAACACAGGAAAATCAACAAGAGCAAAAGAGGTGGAGCATGCAATTGAATATCTTTCTGTCCCTTACATTGTATGCAGCCTACTCACTGTCAGCTGGGTGTAGCACTCCTACCAATATTCCAACATTGGACCACGAATTAATCACAAACTCTAGAATCATGTCCCCATGGCAACATGAGGCTTTGGGGGGGACATTCACATACATTTATCTATTTTTAATTATTGCATTAAAGAATTACAGGATTAATAGGGTCTTTAATTCTTTTTTTCCTACTCAAACAAATCTAAAGGCTTATCTTTTCTGTCACCTAGAAAAAGAAAAAATCTCTGTCCAGTACTATAAATTTTTTCATCTCCAGTTAATAAGGAATTCTGTTAATTTTTATTTCTATACATGGCCATATGCTTGCAAAAAGAATTTACAGATTTTGGTGCGATAGTGAGATAAATCCCTGTGCTTGTTGTGTTTCATGTTCTCTCTGCTTTAAACCAGGAAGCCTGCAGTCAGCTGTGATGCCTACGACAGTTGCATCTCTGATTCTCTATCTGTGCATTTTCTTCTACACTTAATTTCAGAAACTGCTTCCACCTCCTTCATAGCTGAATGAATGTGACAGACAGATTGTCACAATACCCTTTATTCATTTTACTCATAGTGGTATAATTTTTAGCTGATCTCATACCCACGGAAGTTTGCTATTTTCTTGTGCCAAATGTCTAGTGGATCAGAAGTAAGATGCTGTCAATCTCCATAAAATAAGATATGCCTTGCAGACTTTGTTTATCCTGCTTCGTGTGTATTTAACATGTTAGAATTAGTGTGTATCTGCAGTCAAAGGAAATCTTATGGAATAATGAAGTAACAAGGCTGAAACACGGATCTCCAGAACAACGGACCATGCATAAGCCTTCTGGATGGCTTGCATCCTGGTGACTGAGAGACAAGGACGTCCCTATCTTGTATTATTTTTTGTATTCAGGGAGCAAAAGTAAATCATCACTGGTAAAGTAGGTAGGATGATACTAAGGCAGGAGAAGAGGAGTGTTGCATTGGTTAGTTTCCTGTTGTTATAACAAAATACTGCTGAAGCTTTAGGATCTTGACTGCCTTCCCTCACCACCATGCCCAACTCCACGGGACAGTGACTCATAGCTGGACTGTGATCTGTCAGCACTGGAAGACACTGCCCAGGAGACACTGTATTCCACATCTGCCCAGTGCTCAACACCCAAGGGTGCTCACAGGATCTCTCCAGAACAAAATCAGTGTTGCAGGCAGCGGGCACACAGGTTTCCACTTTGTTGAAGGGGAAATACACAGTCTCCACCAGTATATAATGCTGAAGCAGCTCTGATCCGCAAGAGCAGAGTGTGCAATACTGCGGTTATCTTTGGTACAATTGCTATGACCTCAGAGTTTTGTGAAAGATCTGAGTGCTCTCCATACTATGCTAAGGGAGAAAATTGTCACTTTTGCTGCTGCTACCATAGAGGTCCACAGCATCACCAGATGCATATTAGAAGTCAAGTTCAACTGTATAGAGGAAAGTTCCAACCTCAGGAAGAGAACTGAATGAGGCAGAATCCAATGTCTATCTAGCATCATAAACACAGAAATTCTAGAAGAGAGGAAGACTAATTTCTTCTTCAGTTAACTTTATTCTCTATCTCACTGTACTGTAATATTTTGGTATCAAAATCCAACATAGTCATTAAAAAATACTTGGGTTGACTCTGTAAAGCAAATAACCTGATCATTCAAATTAGGTTGTGCTGTGAATTGTTTTGTGTTATAGTCAGGTCCTGGGTTCTGATATGCCCAAAGGGAAACCTGTTTCTCTGGTATTGAGTGCTAGGAATTCAACCCAAGGCCTTGAGCATGTGCTGTAACAGTAAAGTACATTTTTTACTGCTCTTATAAAAGGGTCTTATTGTGTTAAACCAGGCTGTTTTGAGGTGGGATCCTCCTCTCTTAGTCTTCTGAGTAACTGGTATGCAAGTTCCAGTCACTAAATCCAACTGAGAAAAGACTTGAAACACAGATTTATTTTGCATAAGAACTGGTGAATACTGTAGTTATCAAGCAGTTTTACTTACATGCCCCAAAAATAATTTTAATAAAATATATAAAAGCTTCATATTTTAAAAAACTAGGATAATTAACATATAGCAAAGTGAGTTGTAGAAATCTGAGTAACCTAAGTTTTATAAAATTCATGCTACTCAAAATATCCCCTGTACCCCTTTTTAAGCAGTCCTTCACTTCATGCATTTTATCCTAGTTTTCTTTTTTTATAGCTTTGATATTCAAATTTTTTTAAAATAGAATTACTTCCAAAGCACATACTATCCAAAACTGTGAAATATCCAAAGTTGTGACATATACCTATCTGTAGCCCCAGTGCTCCAGAAGCAAAGACAGTACGGTTGCAAACTGAAGTCCATGCTACATCTTAGAAATGGAACTTTAAAAAGAGAGAGACAGAGAAAGAGAGAGAAATGGAGACAGACAGCTGGAGATGTAACTAAATGTGGAAGCATGAGTTCAATCTCCGGTACTGCCAAAAGGAAGAAAGGAATAAAGGGAGGGAGAGAGGAAGGAAGGAAGGAAGGAAGGAAGGAAGGAAGGAAGGAAGGAAGAGAGAGAAAGAGAAAAAAGAAAGAAAGCAAGAAACAAAGAAAGAAAGAAGAAAGAAAGAAAGAAAGAAAGAAAGAAAGAAAGAAAGAAAGAAAGAAAGAAAGAAAAAGAAAAAAGCAAGCAAAAGAAATAAAAGAAAGTCTTGCACTGGTAGATTTAGCTGATTAAATTTATAACTTTCTAGAAAAAGTCTGGTCATGTGAGGTGATAAGGCCTGGTCTCACTTCAAAGTTAGTTTGCAAAATTGGACTAAAATCTTAGAGAACATATTAGTACATACAAGAGCATGTATCTCGCTCTGTTTTATCAGGTCTAAAGCAACAACACAGAATTTTTAACCAAAGCTTCTTCGCCCTAAATAATCAGGGGAGCCTGCCAAGATTTTTGGTGGGGAGGGGGCTCTTCGTGTCCTTGGGGTTCACAGTTTGAGGCAGTGGGCCACAGGAAGATTTAAATGAGTAACAGAATGGGGCTTATGGCCTTTGTGAAAAGAGAAACAATTAAAGAGAACAGAATCTATATTTCTCTTCAATTGTTTTAGGCCATGTCAATTTTAGGAAAATACGGAAATTAATACTGGGTGTCAAGGCACATTCCTCGGACTCGGGGAGTGGCCGAGGCAGAAGGAGCATCATGAGTTGGAGGTCAACCTGAAATACAAAATGGGGTGCTGTTTTGAAAAGAAAGAGAAAGACAGAAAGAAAGAAAGAAAGAAAGAAAGAAAGAAAGAAAGAAAGAAAGAAAGAAAGAAAGAAAGAAGGAAGGAAGGAAGGAAGGAAAGAAGGGGAAAAAGGAACAGAGGAAGAGAGGACTGAAGCTCTTCAGGTTGGTTTTCTAACTGATGTTGTCCTGGGTGCCTGCTTATCCTATGGAAAGTCACAGTGTGTCCCCAAGAATGTGACTGTATCGCTGAAGACAGAGGTCCTAGGAATACTGACCTGGGATTGTAAGAATCTCCTATATTCCTGTTAAAAGTGCCCAAGTGCCCAGGCCCTGAAGGCTGTCTTGGAGGGAAGTGATTTGCTTTCCTGATGCTGCGGGTTCTAAGTAGATACTTGGCAGACAAGGATACCTGTAATTTTTGTTCCTAGAATGGACGTTTTGAATGGACGTTTCCTTAAAAGGTCCTAACTTTATTACTTCAGTGCACTCAAGGATATAGTCCGTCTTTGCCCATGAAGCCGCACGTCCCAGCTAGTGGTAGAGGTTTTATCAAATGCCTTCTCTAGTAAATCTCTTAAAAATACTTGCTTCTCTCTCCCTCTGTCTCTGTCTGCTTGTCAGTCTGTCTGTCTCTCCCTTTTTGAGGGGTAAAAAGGCCCTGGGGGAAAAATAGAAGCAAAGCTCAACTAAGAAGTGTTTTGTAGTTTCCTGCGGGTAAACAGAAAGGACTGAACTCTGAGCCACACCCTCAGCCTTCGTTTTATTTATTTATGTTTTTATTTTTTTTGAGACAAGGTCTCTAAGTCGGTCAGACTGAGCTTGGTCTTGCAGTCTTTCCATCTCCATCTCTCAGAGAGCTGGGATTAACACCTTGCTAAATATTTAAATGTCACTTTGGCTATAAATCAGTCCTGCAAACTGATTAGTAGAAATTAGATACTTTAAGTTTATATAACTTCTACTAATCAGTTTTCGGGACTGATTTATAGCCAAAGTGACATGTTAGAGACAACAATGACTTTTTAACACTTTCCCCTAAAGAGAAAAACCCGGCAGATGTCAGATTGAGCTAATCAGAACATCACTTCCCCACAGTGAGAAGAAGTGAAGGTAACCCAGCAACCTGAGCATTTTGCCCTGATTAATGAAGCGCAAGTCTCTCTCTTTAGACATTTAGAGATGAGTGTGTTTCTCTAAATAAGCGAACTATTCCTGTATATTAATTGTTTTGTTAGAACAGGGTGAACACACTCAATCTTTAGAAAGATTAATTTTCCCCTGCGACACTCTTCCTAACGAATAGCTCTCAATTTTGTTTCAGTTTTTTATGTCAAGAATCTTCCTAAGTGACAAACTTGAGTACTGAGAGAATCAGGGATCTGAAGTTATAACCTGTGATCCTCTTATGTAAACCTGCAGTTTTTAAAATAATACTCAAATAATACTCAAACATCTATGTTTATAGATACTTTATTGTAACTTTGGAACATCTTTACTTAGCCCATTATCCTCCCAGGTCACTCAGCTTTTCTTCCTTTCCTGGTTTTTACCTGAGTTTTTCACTGTCTTGCTTGGTGTTAAATGTCTTGCCTCAAAGTTGCTTGTGTGTGTTTATGATTTTTGTTTGGCTTTGTACTGCTGGAGACATGTGTTTGAGCAAAACCTGTGTTTACCCACAGGAAACTTCAAACCATCTCCTTAGTCCGTTTTTGTTTCTATCACCCCAGAGCCTTGAAACTGACTTAAATCTCTAGGCGCACCCCATGGCCCCCGCCTTTTTTGAGACCAGCTCCTGATAAATGGATAAACTGCTCATACTGGGTTTGAATTCACCTCAGTCTCTCATAGTACTGGGATTGGAACCATGTGTCACCACATTCAGCTGGTTTTTGCATTGCGGTCAGATTAAGGATCTTTTTATGCTCTGTGAAGACAGTAACTCCTCTTGTTTGAAAGCTTAAAAGACTTGAGGACATGGTCAGCTATCCCCAAAATAAGAGGACATATTATGGTAATCATCCTTAATTTTCTATCAACTTCATCTGAAACCCTGTATAACTTATACTGTCCTATTATGACTGATCTTATTTGAATCTGGTTTGTTAGATTGCTGTTTTGTATTGATTGATTTTATTTAAATCTGTTATGATTGATAGTATCAAGTCTAAAAGTATACGCCACTACACTGAAGATGACAAGATTCACTAAGATACCCACTCTGGTTTGATTATTAATTGCTTTTAAAGTCTTATAATGTCTCCAATGCTTCATTTTTATTAATGTTGTAATACACTGCTGAGACACCATGTTAAACATTGTAGATCACCTTGTATTGTGGTTGTATATGACTTTTTGCTTCATGCTTTTTTTAGTAATTGTTTTGATTTGTCTTGCTTTGTTTTGTTCTTCCCCCAATGCAGACAGGATAGATATACATGTAGAGACTCATGCATGTGTAGAGCTTAAAAACAATTTACGAGAACCAACTATATAACACATGTTGAAATGAACAACTACTTTGAAGAAAAAGAGACACTACAGTTCCCAGTGCTGATTCCATAATGTAATGATGTGAAATCCAGCAAAACTGTCATTCTTTGTTCAAAGTGATTTTTAGCTTGTTTTGTTTAAGTTTAACACATATGAAAGTATGGACAGCTGTTTTGAGGAGAATGAGAGACACTATGACAACCATTCTTGGCTTCCCTATTGTCTGGTCTTGAAGACCTTAAACGCCCTCCTTGTCCTGCTCAGACAGGTTCCATACTATGTTGTTTCATGTGAATTCCCTGTATATGGACAACTATTTGGAAGAAAACAAGAGGCAATATGATAGAGAGTGAGTATCTCTAATTGTCTAGCTTTGAAATTTATGTCTCTTACATTGCTTTCTTGTGATGTGATTTGTTCTGTTTTGTTGTGTTTAATTGTACCCTTTTGGTATAATTGCATGTATATCTGACTGGGTAAGATGGATGACCATATTGCTGTTTTTGTCAGATTTTGGAGCAGAACTGTTAACAGTCTCATAGTTTGAATGTCTACTTTACATGTTTTAACTTTTCAATTTGAACAACTATTTCCAAGAAGTCAGTATGTAATTTGTCAAGTAATAATTTCTTAGTTTTTTTTTTTGTTGTTGTTGTTGTTCTTTTCCTTTTTTCCCCTTGGAATTCTGAATTGTTGCTACCCTTTATTCTGTTTTTTTTTTCTCTTTAAATAAAATATTAAAAAAAAAAGACTTCACCACTGTAAAATACGCTACCACTTGTGTTTTACTTGTAATCCTGGGGACACATACATTGGTTTCCTGGAGTCAGTGCCAGTATCCTGTTCATTTTGTCACCATCTCACCCCTTTCACTTTCAAAGGCCCTCATTTAGAGATTACATTCTGTGGTCACTCTGTTCTTAGTAAATCACACTGAAGTTGAAAGCTTGATTCAGAGGAAGAAGCTTTCACAATTGCGTCTTTGGAGTTCAGTGCTTTCTGCTCCATCGTGCCATAGACTGAACAACGAAAACACACTAAGTTACCATTAAACTTCTTATTTTAGATGTCATTTAAATTTGTATTTATGACAGTATTATCCTCAACAAAAAGCTCAGAGAAGAGATGATAAATCAGAAAAATGCTTGCTAGATTACAACAAAAAGTCTCTTGCCACACTGTTAACCCAATCTTCTTAGCGTGTGCTTACCAGTAATTGGGGTGCTTTTATATTTAGTACTTAAATCAGACTAAAAAATTGTCTGAAGCCTTTAAAATCATATTACGATTTCACGATATTCTGTGTAGGAATACCATGAATTTCCAGTTGGAGGCTTCAGAAATGGGTTATATCCCAGCCACACCCATCAAGCTTTTGAGATAATGTGGTTGTGTTTTAGTTATAATTTATATATAACTATAGATATAGATAGATATAAGTATATAGATAGATATAAGTGTATAGATAGATATAAGTGCTACATTGCAGCATATTATTTGGTTTGAATTATTTTTAAAGGCTATGGAAATTAGTAACATTTTAGGTGTGTTCATTCATTTCATGCATGTTCATTGGCTCCTTTGAAACGTTATATATGAGAGGTGGTGAATGCTCTTGGATTCTACAAAGCTATTGGTTTGCTTTAGGAAGGAATAAACTCGCTTATCAGCTATATAACTGATTTCAAATTTTCTTTTCTGCAGAGTTATATGAAATTCTGAAAGTATATAGCTTTAGATATTAAACATCTGCTATATTCACTTAGCCCATTAAATGCTTAAATTGTTCAGGCTCACATTCTAAAGAACAGTTCCTTCTGCTGGTTCTTTTCATTTATGAGTGTGCATGTGTGTGCCCGTGCATGAACCAGACTGATGTTACTTCTGCTAAAAATGGCTCTTGATTAGGAACATGATGCCTTTAGAATCTGCACCTCAAAGATTCAGGAACCTGCCAACTTTCCCCTGTGCCAAAAGTAAAAAGTAAAAGTGTTCACAAATGTCAGGAATTTTCGCACTTCCATAGTGTCTTAGTTACTTTTTACTCATCGCTGAGACAAAATTCCCGATGCCCAAAGTTGGGAAAGGAAAGGTTTATTTCTTACAGTTTTTGGAGGTTTCAGTCCATACTCAGTTGGCTCCAAGGCAGGGTGGCACGGCAGGGCCGCAGTTCATGGCAGCTGCAAACAGCAAACGGGAACTGGCAAGAAAGAGAGACACGCCTTCTTCCTGCCCTTACATCACATCCTGGCTCCACCCCCTAGGAGGGTGTAGCACTGACACCACCAATCCAAGCACTAGACAATGAACCAATCACAAAAGCACAATGCAAATACATGAGGCCTGGGGGCCACTGACATAACCCGTGACACACAGGGGATGGGGAGATACTTCGCTGGAACCTCTCAGGTTTTCAGGTAGAGAAAGGTGCAGTTTTGAACAGGAGCAGAAATATGGAAGACAGCAGGGCTGCACTGACATCGCATGCCTGAGACAGTGGTCACAGTGGCTCCAGAGACCTAATTTAGAGGCAGTTTCCCGGATTTTTTGAGATTCTGTTGAGCCGATTTGCCCTGTTGTCATCTATCACTGGTATATTTTTCCTTTACAGGAGTCACCATGTCTCTCATCCTGCAAGAGCATTTTAAGGTCATTTTATGTAATGAAGGTGTAATCCGAATAATGCCATTGTTGGTGACTACAGCATTGCTAAAATAACTATTACAGGAAACCTACACTGTGTTTACTGTTTACTGAGCTTTCTTCAAAGGCCTTTGGCATGACTGGAAATGCTACAGAAAAAGTGGAAATTCTGTGGAAGGATGTGGCTGATGTTTCTTGGCAGTCCATCTGAAATCCGCCTTGCCTCATCGTCAGCTGGGTGTCATTTCTGTGTGTACATCTCCACGTAATGCCTTCTGGTGGTGCAGGACCGCAGGTAGGATCTCCAAACTCCACCTCATTCATTAAGTTGAAGAGGTAAAATATAAGGGTCAAGTAGCAAAACCAGATCAAATCCTTTTTCAAACTTGCTATAATTTACTAAAAGCGTTACTGAACATTAACATTGCCATTATACCATTTGAAAATTAATCAGATCATTTAACTTCCTACCCATGGCTATTTGTTTAAAGCATTTAATTTCTCCTCCACACATACTATAAGTTCCTTGGTATCAACAGATATTTCCCCTTCTTCCTTCCCTTTTTCATAGGTCCTCATAGTTCACTATTATCTATTTTCTAGATGTTGAAGTTTTTGGAGACAGGCCATCACTATGTTGTGCAAGTGGACCTTGAACTCACTGTGTAGTCCATGTTCACCTCAAACTAGTGGTAAGCCTCCTGCTTCAGCCTCTTGAGTTCTGGGAGTACAGGTGTGCGACATCACGTGTGATCCTGGCTGAACATTCTGAGTTTCATTGTTCCACTTGAAGATCAGCATGCACACCTGCCCTTTCACCTGATAGTTTGCTCAGACCAAGCTTGAACTTGTGATCCTCTTGCCTCAACCTTCCAGAGCGCAGAGATTTACAAGCACGCACCACCATGCTTGCATTGATATGAGGTTCTTCATTAGAAAAAAGTTGTGCCTCCGGGTGTTCTGAAAGAAGGGTGTGTAAATTTGGAGAGCAGCTTCTCTCCTGTTAGAACTGCTTTGCTGAGGTCTTAGTGTACAAAAATTCCTTACATGTACACTTGAGTAAGTGATATAAAGTGTAGTACCAGTGTGTAGACAGCATGCGATTTCCTAAAACTTCTAATGAGATAATCAGTCAACGGGAGCAGCAAATGAGATTTCCTAAAGTGGGAAAGAAAAGGTGATTTAAAACAACTTGGGATGGTGGCCCACTAACTAAATGAGGACAGAGAAGCATTTTCAGGCATCTTTCTTAAGTTTTACAAGTGGTGCAAAGTCAATAATTCTGTATCTGTTTTGGTATTTGTAATATGTGATGCTTTCAAAGCTTTTTCATTGTGTTCTATTTGTGACTTTTTACTTTAAGAAACACGTTTATTTTATTATGTTGTTTTAAATGCATGACATTCATATATTATCTTACTTTGGTAAACAACCTCCCCCAGTCTTTCATTATCTTCCCTTAAAGTATCAATGATGTTAGTTCTATATCCAAAAACTGTTTCCTGGATTTGCTGTTCTAAAATAATTAATAACAAACAATGCATGATAGTGCACACCTGCAAAACCATCTCTCATGAAGTTGAGGCAGGAAAATTTCCATGAATTCGAGCACAGCCTGGCTCACCCTGTCTCAGACAACTGCAAACAAAAATAGCAATAAAAGGGACTTGAAAGCTAGATTATCCCCTAGGGTGGTTGACAATACACATACCATCAACAATGATGGAGCTATGCATTAACAGTATAATGAATATCTGTAAGTCTAACAGAATGCATGCATGTATATAGATAGATGGATGCATAGATAGACAGATAGTATGTGTGGTGACCACTGAAAGGCCTTTCACTTTTAAAGTATGCATGATATACCAGGAGAGAAACCTTATAATTATTAAAATAGTTAATTAAAACCAAAGACAGAGAAGAAAAAAAGAAATCAGTCAAAGATTGTATATATCAAAAAACCCAATGCAAAACATAGTAGATGAAAATTCAAATATATTCAATGCTCCCTTTAAATGTGAATGGTAAAAATAAACTATTAAAATAGAATTTTTTCAATGGATCGAAAAACAAGAATGAACTATACACGAGGAACTTACTTTAAATACAGATCTTTGGATAAAAATAACACATCAAGATAATACTAATTAAATAAAAGGTGGAATGATTATGTTATTTTTGGACAAGGCACACTTCTGACCAAGGTAAATAGAGACAATAAGGATCATTATGTAATAATGACGCCATCAAATCTGTAGGAAAGTCTAACAATAATTTAGGTATGCACCTAAAAAATAGACCAGCAAAGTACTTGAAACAAAACTGGATATAGCCACAAGGAGAGAGACAAATCCATTATTGTACTTGAATACTTAACTCTCTTTCAATAACTGGTCAAGCAGATAGGAAATCAACTGAGTTCCCTGGATTATCAGTCATGTAATCTATATTTACACAATGCCCCATGCAACTAAAGTAGATTATTCATCTTTAGCTCTCGTGAGGTATTGGCCAAAACCAGTAAAATTCTGGTACATAAAACACACCTTAGAATCTAAAAGGATAGAAATAACATATAATATGCTCTGAGATCACAATGAAATTAAAGAAATCAATTGAGATATATAGCTGGCATATCCACAAGTGTTTGGTGACATAGCACTGTAAATAGAAATTGTATGTACTTTTTTTTTTTTTTTTGGTACCGATGATCGAACTCACGACCTCGTGCTTGCCAGGCAGGCGCTTAAGCCACTGAGCTAAATCCCCGGCGAAATCGTATGTACTTTAAGACAGATATTTCGGGCTGAGTGTTTAGCTCAGTGGCGCAAGTGCCTGCTTGGCAAACGCGAGGTGGTGAGTTCAAGCCCCGGCACAAAACAAACAAACAAAAAAACCCGAGATATTTCAAGAGAAAATTGTAGAAAAATATTGCAGCAAACCAAGATGAAAATATAGCATATGAAAACTTGTGAAATGGAAGACAAAGGTCAATTTTATCATCAAATATATATATATTTGAAACAGAAAAGTTACAAATATAATAATCAAATTTTAGAATGCTAGATGACAAATTGCAGTTTAAGTCTAAAGCAGCTTGAAGAAAAGAAATAATTAAAAACTGAACAGAATTCAATTGAATTATAAACAGAAATATATAAAAATCAACAAAATGCCATTCTTTAAAAAAATAAAGTTGAAAAGCCTCAAATCAAAGTAGCAGAAATTAATAGTAGAGGATACAAAAAATAAATATCATTGATAAGAAAAGGACCAGCGGTAGCCATTACGTGCTTTCCAAAAATAATAAGGCATAATGTGAATAAATCCTAGCCCCAAAATGGATAATGTAGATGAAATAATTTCTTTGAAGGCATAGATTATCAACAGTTGTAGAAAGACTAATGGATAACCTTACTAGGCTTAGAACAAAAATTTAATGAATAATTAAAAATGTTCAAAATAGAACCAGTTAAGTATCATTTTAGTACAAGACATTATACCTGTTCACTACACTGCCTTCCTGTAAATGTAGAAAAAAAGAATACCTCTTTAATTTTTATGAGGTCAGCATTACATCTGTACCAACATTCCACAGATACTACAAAAAATTACAGACCAAAATTTCTCACGAACATAGATCCAATAAACATCATCAAAACATTAGCAAATAAAAAGCAAAATTGACATTGTATTGCACAATATGAACAAGTGAGAATTACTCCATATGTGTCATACCGGCTCAATATGGAAACCATTACTGATAGAAACTACTAAACCAACAACAAAAATAAACATCATGCAGTCTTATCAATTGCTATAGGAAAAAACTGACAGGCTATAAAGGCATTCATGATTGATATACAAATCAAAGTGAAGCACCTTATCTCCGTAGGGAACATGCGTGAAGGGCCTATTAGTGTAGCTAGTTAGTACTGTGCATGCTTAACATGCTTCGGGTCCTAGGTTCAATCCCCAGTGCCAATACAATAATGAAGAGGGAGAGGAAAAGGAAGGGAAAGAGAATACAGAATAGAGGATGTTGAAGAAGCAATTTTGAAATATACTAACAAAACTAGTTAATGTCATTATTTATAACCGCAAGTTGGAAACTTTACCCTTAAGATTAAGAAAACTGGGAATATTGTGAACATCTTGTTGAAAATTCTTGCCTAAGGAAATAAAAAAGAAAAAGTAGCAGATATGTGTGTGTAAGATTATCTCTATCTCTATCTATCTCTATCTCTATCTCTATCTCTATCTCTATCTCTATCTCCATCTCTATCTATCTATACCTCTCTCTCTCTCTCTCTCTCTATATATATATATATATATGTATATATATATATATATTTGTAAGAATAAGAAAACTATCTGTATGGTTTTCTATGTAGTACAACAATATTCTTCTACACACTGAATCAATAAAAAATACTTACACAAATAAGTGAGTA
Source organism: Dolichotis patagonum (assembly GCA_004027295.1). Classification (NCBI taxonomy): domain Eukaryota; kingdom Metazoa; phylum Chordata; class Mammalia; order Rodentia; family Caviidae; genus Dolichotis; species Dolichotis patagonum. The sequence continues at coordinate 12,654 of PVJX010026262.1, read as the reverse complement.
TAATCAATTCATAAGCTATAATATCAACATACAATTCAGTTAATTTTCTATATATTAATGAAGAATATTTCAATAGGTTTATTATAAAGTAATATTACTTGGCATATAATAAACATTGAAAGAAATTTGCTATCAAACACAATAAAGTATGGTTATGTATAAGATATATATGAAGTGAACTACATATTCTAAGTAAATAAATAAAAGAAAATCAAATTTGATGTTGAAATATTCTATTTTTCTATTTTGAAAAATATTATGAAGAATGTCAGTTTGTTCCAATTTAATATATAAATTAATTGTACTTCCAAACAGTTGTAGAATGCTGTTTTTTTAGAAATAAATAAACTAATTCTAAAATTAATATTGAAGAACAAATAGAATAGTGAAGCCAACATAGTTGAAAGACTCATATGCCACCTGACTTGAAGCCTCCCTATAAAGTTAATCAAGGCAAAATTATATTGCTGAAAAAAGAGACATTCCTGTATTTATAGATTTAACAAAACAGAAAGATCAAAATTACACTCACAGGGATGGAGATAACTGATCTTTGACAAAGTAACAATGAAACAATCAAAAGTTCATATGTAAACAAAATTGAAGCTAAATATAGATCTTACAACTTTAAAAATATCAATTACATAAAAATTGTCATAGAATAAATTAAAGCCACAAAACTAACTAACTAAATAAATAAACCTGAAGAACACATGAGAAAATACAGAGTTGTTCAGATTCTAAGTAAATAAATCTAATTATCTATTAAATTTATAGATACAACATGAACACGTCCCATGAAAGAAAAAAACTAGTAAATTGGAGTACAGTAAACTAAGTGCCTTCGAACATAACTGATAACAGTTTTTTTAAAAATCACAGAATGAAAGAAAAATATTTGTAAAATCAAACTTCTAATTAAGACTGTGCATCAAAATATTAAAAATTCTATAATGTTAAAGTTCTACAATAAAAATAATTCAATTACAGTGTAAATGAAAGTATTACCAGTCATCTAACTAAAGATAGAATATACATGTTTTAAAAAGCCACATAAAATATATTTATGTAACACTTGTTTTAAGGGATTGAAAATTAACTTTAACTTTCAAACTGTATATTGAAACTGCACATTTATTAAAGCAGCCAAAAATTTTTAAACACCACTAGTTGTTGTGAAAGTGGTTCAGTGGGGTCTTTTTCATTGATATGAAAAGTGCAATTGTGACAGCTATTTTATGAAACAGTTTTGCACTGAACAATTTTGTCCCTGGATATTTATTCACTTGATCAAAAATTACACAAACACACACACACACAATCTTTTCATACACAGTATATAACATTGCTTTTGCTAAAACATGAAATGAACCAAAAGCCTCAAAGCTGGTGTATAGGTAGATAAACTTAGTTTGATACATTAAAATAGTGAAATATTATTTAACTATTAGAAGGACAGAAACAAAAAGCACAGAGATTATATGGATGACTCTTACATGCACATTGCTAAGTGAAAGAAGCCAATCTGAAAGAGCTACACATGACTTTCTGAATTTTGTTAAATTCTGATAAAGAGCATGTGACTAGAGTTAAAAATACTGTACCTGCAATCAGAGAGAATAGGAACTTGTAAATCAACCTAACTACCTTTTCATTAGTAGTTTTGCTGATTGTGAAAAGTGAATGTCTATAAACTTGATTGTAACTTTACAAAAAGAATACCTTATGTTTGAATTGGTTATAAGCAAATTTGCTCTAAATTTAAATCTTAGCTGTTGTCACTTATTCCCCCACAAAAATTGGTAACAGTGTGACTTGACAAATATATTAAATTTTGTAGTAATTATGCCCAAGGCATCCTTACATCAATAATATCCTACTGTGTACTTTAAATATTATGTAATTTTAGTTTCCAATAAACCTGGAGGAAAAAGTTGTATGATATCCTTGAAAAGGCAGAGAGGGAGAGAATATGAAATAATATATCTGCTAAGGATTTGGAGCAAAAGTTGATGGTTGAAGGAATGAAGCACAGAGATATTTTAAGGTGAAGAATTTATTTTGCATGGTACGGTATTATGAATGAACACATGATGGTACTTGTTTGTAAAATCCGTTACAATAGAAGAGTGCTATAGTTCGAATATGGTTTCAGCACATGCACTAGAAGCTCCTTGATTGGGATTCTGATCCCCAGTGTTATGTGTTGAGGTATTGCGCCCTCTAAGAGACGCAGCATCTGGGAAGGCAGTTAGATCGTTGAGGGGACTTCATTTGAATGAGATTAATGTAGTTCTTTTCAGAAGGAAACTTTTGAAATGAAATATTTGCTAAAAAGTACAAATCTGGTCCCTGATCTCTCTGGTTTCCTATTTGTGATGCTCTCTCCCTCTTGTGAAGTCTCCTTGCAGCGCTACCCAGGATGTCGTGATATAGCCATCTTCAGAGGATCAATCGGATAATGTCACTCAGTCTTCAGATCTCAGCCTACAAACTTAAGCTTAACCACCCTCTTTAATCTGCAATGTTCAAAGTCATCATATCTTACTATGGCCACATGAAATATGAATGGATAAAAACAAAGAAGCATAATTATACAAATTTTCAAAAAATTATTGAAGCTATTGAAGGATTTTGCATGCAATGTTCCATGTGACAAAACAATCTAAATATATGAAATGAATTCATTGAAAGGGATTATGAAGAAAGATACAATCCTCCCCCCCAAAAAAGAAACCTTTCAAATCAGTTGAAACGAAAGATTAAAGACAAAAGAAACCAAATAAAGAGGAATTGTTTCCATGAGAATGAGAGTTAATAATTCTGCCTACTGTTATATATGTATAGTAGAGTGAATACTTAAGTGGGTGGCAGATGGTGGGAGGCACATCTTTCACTGATGCAGTAGGAGTTCACAGATTTGCAGGGGGAAGAGGCTAGAATGGTCCATGTGGTAATGCATTAGAATTGAAGATATTAAAATGAACTCATACTTAGTTTAATAAAAATACAGATGGTTGGACATAGAAATACTTTTAATGTATGCACAAATTAAGGTGAGGACTCATACACGTGTTTTCTTCTGCTCTCAGCTAAAATGGCCCAGAAGTATGGCACCCTTGTAGCATCACGTAAGTACTCAGATCTTAGTTTGCACTATTCTTCAGTGGAAGAGAATGAAAGATCTTCGGAAAAATGTCTAATTCCAAAAATATCCAAGATGAGACTGGTTGACCTGTATTAGTCAACTTTCTTTCATTATTAAAAATGCTTAATATATTCAAATTCTAAGGGCGAATGACTTTTTTCAACTCGCACTCTGGGAAGATTCATTGCATGATTTTTTGACACGATGCTTTTGGTGCACTGTGGTAAGGCAGTGTATCAATGCAGAAGTGCACGGTAGAGAGAAACCATATACTTCACACATGGGACGAATGGCCAGGAGGGGAAAGAGAAAGAGGAGCCAAGGTCCCGCATGTCCCTTCCAAAGCATGTGGCCTATGACCTCAAGGCCTCTGCCAGCTACCGCCTGGAGAGCTTCCACCAACTCCTGAAAGCACCAAGCTGGAGACAAAAAACACTGGCTTTTGGGGAACATCCCAGATCTAAACAATAACCCACCAGAAATTAAGAAAGTGTTCAACAAAACTATAGCAAAGAATAAAATGTTATACAAAAAACTCTCCAAACGGAATATGTAGAAGTGAAGCAAAGCTGAGGCCATACAAATAGGTCTCGATGAAATCTGAAGCAATTTTAAGGAACAAAATAAAATAGGACTGAATTATAAATTATACTCTAAAATATTTATATTTATGTAAAAATGTAATTAAATACAGTAATAAATGAAGAGGAACAGACAAATCCCCTTGTAGAAGATTTCTCAATGCTTTATGTAACTATTGTGACCTCGGGAGTGTGGAAACTTAACTTTGCATCTGTAAATGTGTGTGGTCCTCAGTGACTTATTTTTAAAGAAATGATAACTTTTGGATATAGTAATGATTATAAACCTTTACATGGGACCATGGGGTAACTATTCAGGTGACCAAGGTCCAAGTCAAGAGTGATGTTATTTTGATCACATGTACAGCTGGTACAATGAAAAGGACATTTTTTCCCTCTGTGGTTCCCCTCTCCAAAACCTATGGCCTCCAGGTAGCCAAGTAGAAAGTGTTCCAGAAATATCAACTAAGAGAAAATATTTAAAATACCTCAAAGTAAACTTTGACACTGATAGAATCATCAAAACAAAGATTATTAGAAATTGGTAAACCAAGATAATTATAAAGAAAGGTGGTTGCTAAATACCACTTAGTTTCTCCAATGAGATGCAGAGGCAGGAAAAAGATATTAGATAATAAAGAAGAGAATCTAAATACAGTATAGATTTCAGGTAATAGTACTAATACATTGATTATTTGTGCAGAATGATCATATAAATGCAAGACACTAACAACAGGGGCAACTAGGTATGAGACATTTGCAAAGATTTTCTGTTGTCTCTAAAATTTTTCTATAAATTTAAATCAATTTTTAAAATAAAATTTATTTTTCCAGTAACAATAATGCAACCCCATATGTAATACTAAAAACATCATTAAACCAGATATGGGGAAAAATAAAAAAATCCTCAATAATGTTTAAAATATGTCAAGAGTCTGCAGTAATATCAACTATGATTTCAATATGATTTGAGTGTTGACACCAAGAAATTTACGTATTGGAGGTTTGGGCTCCAGGGTGGTGGTATTTTGTAGGTGATAGAACCATTAAATAGCAGGTCCTTGGGTCATTGGGTGACCCTCAGAGGGGTGAAAACTGATCCTATGATACACCTTGAATGGTCTCAGAAATGCACTCTTACCAAAGTTGAGCCTATACCTATCCCATGCTTTCTCACTAGCTGTTTAGTAATATGCTTCCTCTGACACACACCCTCCTGAGGTAGTGTGATTCTTTAGATATTAGCATCTCACTCAGTCTGAACTAATGGAGCCAGCAATATTGGCTTAAACTCTCAAAGTTTAAACATCATCTTTTCTCTTATGAGTATCTTGCCTCAAATATTTTCTTTTGAGGGGATTTAGTTCAGCAGCATAAGCACCTGCCTGACAAGAACAAGGTCATGAGTTCGATCCCTGGGACAAAAAATAAAAGAAGAAGAGCAACAACAACAAAAAACCCTCTTGAATAACAGTACATATTGCACATATATATATTATACCTGAAGGGAAATACAGAAACTAGAAAAAAGTCCCTGCCACTGGAAAAGAGACGATAGAGGCCTACCAATTAATCTGAATCATGGGTAGTATGGTTAAGTAATAATACTAAAAACAGTACTTAAACCCAGTTCTTAAAATGAAAAAAAAATTAAAAAGATCAAGCATGACATGCAAGTGCATACATTATTAAATGAGTATTCCTTTATCTGAAAATTCTGGAAGAAATCCTTTTCTTCAGTCTGTTTTCCCAAAAGCAAATTTTGATTTGAGGATGCACTGAGTCTGCTAAGATGATACGCCTGAGAGATGAAGAACAAACAAGACCAGCTATGTAAGAGGCACAGGTCAACAACAGCCCAAGTGTCACGATTCTTTCAGTGAAGCTTTGGAGGAGTTATGACTTCAAGTGTGCAGAAAACTCCAGGTAATGAAGCTGGGTTTTCATTCATTGCAATCAATTTGTTAGTCCCTAAGGTGTCTTCACTCTTGCTCGACTGATATGAATTCCTGGGAAATTTCCTCTGAATCTGATGTTCAAAGATCTGTGAAAGTCATCTGAAATGAATCTGTTAAAAAGCTCCTATGGAGCAAGCACAATGAACACAGAGAAATGCACGGAAACAGAAAAAAATCAGCGGGGATCTGGGAAGCACACTAATAATACCCCCTGAAATTCTGTGTACAAAATATCTTCACTTACATCCTGCTCTCTAAAGTAATTGACGACTTAGTAGAGAGAGGTCTCAAGGGTGGCTGGTGAGATTTAAAAATGTATGAAAATTTTGTAAGATTTAAAAATCCTGAAAATTGCATATAATTCTTATGAATAAAGACCTGGTAAATATGCATTACTCGGTTTAAAAATAAGACAACTAGAAGGAGTTTGTCAAAGAGATGATAGATTGTAACATAACCTTTCACTAGAGTGAAATTTCCTCAGTTTAAAAGACACCACAACAGTCTATGGAAAATTAATCTGTATCTTTCTGTACAAAACTTTTAGAATTAAGATTTAAACACATAAAATTTAAGACAGTAAATTCTGATGAAAAATGAAGAACTGATATTCTTCCTTGTATTTCTTTTTGTGTCTCTTCCTCCATCTTCCCTTTAATTTTGTGTATCACACATAGACACACACCCACATTTCAAATAAGAAGTTGTATTTTTAACAATGTATTCAATATTACCGGTATTCAAAGAAGTGCACACTAACTAAACAATAGTTGATTCAAATTGGCAACTAAATCTTAATAATGCTCAAATCCCTTTGGCTTTCATGTTAATGGTCACTCAAATGAATTGTCACTGCTTATAATTTTTTATTCTAGAATTTTGTAATATTTACTAGAAGTTTTAATGTTATCGAACTGTGTATAGTAACTAAAAGCATTAAAACGAATTGTGATTGCTACATATCATCTCTCTATATGAAGAAATTGTAGAGTTCACTTCTTTCATATTTCAATTTAGTTTACGGATTAAATTAATGACTATGCATTCATAAAAAATAAGCCAGACATGTTAGTCAGTATCTCAGTTGCTATGACATAAGGGTAACACCACATTGTAATGGAAGAAACAATTACTGCAGTTCATGCTTTGGGGAAGTCATTCCATAATTGACTGGCTCCAAAACAGAAGGGTCGTGGAGGAGAGGCATAGCAGACCAAAGCTGGATGCAGAGCAGGGGAACAACTTCGGAGATCATGGGCCAGTGAGCCATTACCCAAGTTAACACCTCCGTGACCCACTCACGCGTACCTAGAAGTGTGATTTACTAATGTGCCAGGCATCTTCCTAGCCAAAAAGTAACACAAATAAGAGTACCAATTATATCTGACTCCTTGTCAACTTGACACCTAAACACAGCATAAAGCAACACTTTATTTCCACATAAAGACAAAAGGAACTTTGTAGTTAAGGCTAAGATGAAAATACTGTGAGTACAGCCAGAAATGTAATAACTGCTTTCAAAATATCTCAATAGTTTCAGCAGTTTTCAAATATCCAGGTCGAGTTCTCTGCTGAGATGTAAAGTAAACCCTTAGTTATAAAACTCTATAAAAAGATCAAAATCAGATTACATAATCCCAAGGTACAATGGTGCAAGGTAAACATTTGTATTCCAAAGGAGAGTAGGGGGACAGAAAAGAGTACACTAGAACCAAAACAGGCTCAAAACCCAGTGGGACAGTCATTACGTCTTGAATCCCCGTGTCTGAGATCCAAGACACATGGTGATGAATTGTGGGTTCCAAGTGGCTTGGGTGGCTTCACACCATATAGCTTCTGTTATTCCAAGACACATGAACTCTCCCTTGAGCTGGGCCCACTGGTGGTATTTTCTCAATGAATCATCTTTCCCTTTGTTGAGACAAAATACCTGATTCCACAATTTGAAAGCGGAGAGACTTAAAGAAATGGAAAGTCAAATATAGATTTAAAATCCTGGTGTAATTTCAGCACATTAAATATAAGGCAGTGAGACATCAATCTAGTTTTTCATTGCTGAACTTCGATATCTGTAAAATATATCTCCTGTAACAGCAAAAATATCTAAGAATTATCTTCTGATCTCACGCACAAACTTCGAGGATTCACCTATAAATAAAATGCATTTTCATTTAATTTACCACAAACACTTTCATGTCTATTTCTTTTGTTTCTTCCAAATATGACTTGTAGTTTTTTACTGCTGAAATTTACTGGATCAATTTTTATTAATATTGTTTTATTATATCTAGATTAATGTGAATAACATACCTATGGCTTTCTTTCTGAAATTTTGCAAGCAGTTGATATGAGATTTTCATATTTCTCTACCAGATTTATTGAATCTACACCATGCTTTTTACTTTTTAAATGGCTTTTTGGGTATATAAACTTACATGTTCCATATTTTTTATAAAATTATTCATATTTCTCCAGTAGATTCACATTACCACCCTTAATGCATTCACAAACTATACATGATGACTCTTTATTGAGGAAAATAAATGAGGTACACAATTAATTAAAATATGCTTTTTGTGAAATCTCCTGACTGAGAATCAAAATTTGATTCCGTATGGCAGACAATTTAAGTTGGAAAATACTAGTTAGCAGAGATTGTGCTACGTGCATAAATAAAAATATACTAGTAGGCTACAATGCAACATGAAATACTGATTACCTGGGAGAAAGACAAAGACACTTTCAAAATAATACTGTAAACTCTATTTAAAAACTTGGTTAATAGAACATATTCCCCGAAAGCCCACTCACTCTATTTTGTCTATCAAAGTGTTTCCTAGATTTCAGCAATGCAAGCATGCAGAGGTTGCTACACACATGGTTCAAGGAGGCCCAGCTACTGTTTCCTCTGCTAGCAGACCATAGAATCATGCATGTGCTGCTGGTTTTGTAGTCATGCATAGTAATTTTGTTGTACTGTCATGGAAGTTCCATTATGATTTCAGAAGAAGGTATGGAAGACCAAGCAATATAACCTTGAGAGTACAGTGAAGGGAGAGATGACAGTTAAATTGAAACCACACAAAGGAAACCACAGGAAGTTGGAGATGACAGGAATTTGTAATATTTGCCAAGGGAAAGCTGCAGGTACTGAATGGAGCTAGCCTAAGAGTTAAGTCATGTGTGCCAAAGCCAGCAGGATCATAGTAGCTAGATTTCTCAAGCCCTCTGGACCTCACAGCTTACCACAATCTGCCCTAAACACTGGGCAAAAAAACAATGAATATATTGTTTGCATGATTTTTTAAATGTAATTATTTTCTACTATTACACATTATCAGGGTGGGAATATTTACCTTGTTCCACTGTATAATGGAAAGATTTAATTTTCTTTTTGATTCACATGGGGGCTCACACTCAAGAATTTTCTTGATCTCAGAGGCGACATCGGAGTCGGAGTTTTTAGCAAAGCTGAAAATGTTAGGAAGTTGTTTCCCCTAGATATGGAGTAAATGAATTTTACATGATGAGACGGATACATATCTTTTGGGACTAGTGGAAGAATGCTATGATTTATATCTAAAATAAGCCCCAAAATATTACATTCATTGATGAAACCTGCTCAAAAGACCTGGGTCACTGGTGCATGACCTAGAAGGACAGACTCCTGCTCGTCTCTCTCTGCTTTGTGGCTTCACAGGTTGAGTAACTTTCCTCTGCCATGACTTTCTACCGTGTCATCTGTGCCTTGGATTGAGAACATCACAAACTGTGAATCTGGTCTCCCGTCCTTAAATTGTAGATTCCCAATGCTGTGACTTATTGGAAAGAAATTAACTCACTCAAAAGTTTGTTTTTGATCATGGTTTCAGAAGCTTCAGTCATAGTGGCTTGGTTGCAATAATTCTAAAGCATGCGGTAAAGGAAATGGCTAATGTCATGGTGACCTGGGAGCAAAAAGTGACCTGGAGAGGGAAGGTGAGATTTCACTTTTCACTTCAAGGATGAAGCCCCGTTGATAAAGCTTCCTGCAATTAGTCTCTATTTACTAAAGGCTCCGTCACTTCCTAGTCCTGCCGATATCTGGTGAGTTTTTTAGGACATTTCAGATCCAAAGCATTATAGTCATTTAAGAGTTTTTTTTTCTTGTAAAATATCGTATCAGTTAATATAAATAATTAACGGTACTATATGACCTTCTTTTTGGTATAACTTGAAAGTGGATGCACTTCAGTTTTCCATGAATTGTACTATAATAATTTGTAAGTTAAATTGAAATAAGCATATATGTAAAAGTTAGAAAGTATGCTTTTAAAAATATGAAAGATATTTAAATATAATGTGCTCAACATTGTTAATTTATTAAATAGTTGTAGCTACATATTTGGATTAAAGATAGATTATATGCATTATATGTACCATCAAAAAATCAAAAAATTTTAAAAGTTTTTTTGAGATCAATATGTTTTACTATCTTCATTAGGAAGAAAATATTGATAAAGTAGAATTTTTATCACTTTGCTCAGTATCCTCCTGAATTTTTCTTGCTAAATTGAATCTATTTCTACTGCCAGATTCAGAGATATACAAATTCCAAAATACTTAGTTAATACAAAATTTTCCAAAGTGATTTCACTACAAAAACATATTACAACCTATTTTTCTCAACTATTTTAAAAATAATTTTAAATGCATGGGTACATAATAAAAACAGTATTATAACTCATAGATTAAAAAATTAAATCACATGAACTTCAACTTAAAATTAATGTGTTTGCTGCTTTCCAAATTTGATTCAGCAAGTGAAAAAGTTGGATTTTTTTGGCTTATCTCATTTTGCTACAGATTTTCCTTCATTTTTAATTAATAATTTTAAAATACAAATTAAAATTTCCTAACTGTTAGATTCAGTTTCTTGTGGACTCTAAGCAGGAGTTTCATTAAGTACTTATGGAATAGAATAGCAGTAATGACTTGTAATTTTGTAAAGCTCAAAATATTTTCATACACTCAGCCACAAGATATGTATGACCAATTTAATTGGATTATAGATGGTTAGATGAGGCAGATCCATAGTTTGTTGAACTGATATTTTTCATCATATAGACATGGCTTGTGAAGTTGAGAATGGATTTGATTTTCACCATCTGCACAATTTTTTTTGTCTTGCATATTTAGCACACTGTGACATCTAATTTGGTTATCAAAATTTCTCTTCACATTTCTAACTTCAAATAATTATGATTTACATAAAGTATTCTATATCATAAAATACTATTTCCTTTGAAAAATGACTTTGAGTGTGTAAAAATGGAACTGTTTTACATGTAATTTTTTCAAAAGTTAAAAGGTAAACTATGAAATAAAAACACTAAATTAATCATCATATACCAAGTTCTTGCCTGTAGTTTATTCCTTGGCTTTGGGGACTGAAACTAGGGCCTCAGGCATGCTAGACAAATGTACTACCACTAAGATATGTTTCATATATCTTAAAAATAATGTTTAAAAATGGGGAATATTCTTTTTGCTATATTCTGTATGTGGTGTTCCAGAGAGTAGATATTTGAAAATTAAATCAAATTTTAAGTCTGACTTTTAAATTCCACTATTGCCTTCCATTTAAGAAAAATCATTTTTTTGGTACGTTTAACATGATAAAAGGCATAATGTGGAAAAACTGGGCTCAGACTCTAAATAATCCATGTCAAAAGGATCTCCCAGGGTCATAAACACTTTTCCATTTTATCTGTAAATGTGGAAGAAATGCATATAAAATGTATGTATCTATGAATATATTTGCCTTTATTTAGGTTGTGCATTTCTGAAAAACAAAGAAATTATAGGACAGCAATCATATTTCAGTTTATAAAGAACATATTCTTGTGGATTTAACATTATAATTAGATTGAACAATTAATGGTATAAGTAGATATTTCCTTGAAAGGGCACAAAATAAGATTTTTTTTAAATTTATGAGAATGCACACAAAGCATTTTAGTAAACCAAGTGGATAAAATAGGTTATATTATATTCCAGCTTACTTTACCACATTGCAGTTCAAACAGAACCAAGACAGCATCATGATTTCCCAAAAGTCCTTTTTTTGTCCTTTTAGGGCTTAGAGCTACATAAAGTAAACTATACATGGCTTAGTTGTGTACCTCATTATTTTATCTAGAGAATGTTACCAAAACTCTTTGAATTTATGTCTTCATCAAAAAATTCTAAATAGCAAGCAACAGAATAAATTTCACAGAACCATTTTGAACAACAAAATCAATAATAAGTAAAAAAAAAAGCAAAATACGTAAGAGACAATGGAAGAACATAAAATAATACATTGTTATTATGTAGTTTGTTGTAATCATGTTCTATAAACATATAAATACAAAAATATAATTATTATGTAATTAGCTGCACTAAAATGCTTAATATTATTGAAATGGACACATTTTAAGAGTTTACTGTCTATTATGGGTTAAATGTACTGATTATCAAATTTATACACGGATTTCTAAGCCTGAGTACCTAAAAATGTGGGGTGGGGACTTCTAAAGTAACAAAACGAGTTCACTGGGTTGGGATCTTAATCTTATATGACCTAGTAAGTGTCATAAGCAGTGATTAAGACCCAGAAAGTAGACCCTGTGAACACAAAACAGGAACATCTGCAAGACAAGAGAAGTTTACACACAACACTCTTGGTGACACACTGTTCCTGGGCTTCCAGTCTTTAGAAGTTGCAGGAAAATGCATTTCTGTTGGGTAAACTATGAAATTGGTGAAACTTACCTGCTGAGACTGGAAAACTAAATCATGCCTGATTATTTCATAAATTTATGAGTTTATTCATTTTTGTTAGATATTTTTTGTTTTACTGTAATACTATTTATTTGAGGATGTTTTATTTTTTTCTGTATTTTCTAATTTTATATACTACTTTACAATAGTGTGAGATAAGCAT
>PVJX010026261.1:0-26034 GCA_004027295.1 Dolichotis patagonum | reverse complement strand
AAGCATGAAACCCAGGCCCTGCTCAGTGGGAACTTCCAGTCTGCTCAGGACCAGACGAGATGAGACTTGATGTGGATATGTGCAGAGAGGCAGAGTTGAGAGGAAGCAGGCAGTCCCTGAGGCCTGTGTGGTTAGAGAAGGCCTCTCTGAGGAGATGGAACCTGGGCGGAGTCTTGAAGGAAGGAAAGGAATGTGATAGGCTGGCTATACTTAGTACCCAAGTCCCATGAAAATGTAAGCCTCTTGAAGACAGGGTCTTGGTGTGTTCATTTTTTCCCTCTGTTTTGCACAGGGGAAGGACTGTGCACATATTTGGGGAATGAATGAATGATGGAGCACATGATGTGACAGTCTTCCAAGGGGAGATGGGTCTGTGCAGAGACTGGAGAAGAAACCAGGTTGCCTATGCAGAAAGGAGGGAGAAAAAAAGGTCCAGAGACTGTTGGGCGCCAGGCTGAATTCCAGGCCAGGGGATTTAACTGAAAGTGACACTGAGGGAGTGATGCATTAGTCTTCAGCCTGTGTTTAAGTGGTACTGTGTGGCTGCCTCCCTCAGCCTGGCTCTAATGATGGTCTGCAGGGGCATCCTCTCTGGGCTGGGTGGGTCTCTCTGGGTCTGTTGGGTCTGTGTAAGTAAAAGTGAGATACCAGAGCTTCCTCAGGGAGCTGCCAAGAGCACTAATTGAATTAAGTTTTCTGTAGAATATTCCTTAAGCCATAAACTGCACTCTGACTGTGAATTAATGAGACCAGTAACCATAAACTGGGTAAGAAGGCAATCTTATTAATTTATAGTCATACCTAGACAGGTTTACTTATGGCTTCTCTTTGTTTTTATGTATGTTGGGGGTGGGCTGGGGCCAGAAACTCCTTTTTATGGTAGATTTATTTTTATATGAATAAATAAAACATGTAAAATGTATTCATGGTAAAACAAAACAAAAACACCAAAGTAAAACCCAGTAACAGTACAGAAGGGTATTAAGATGAAAAGTAAGTCTCTCTTCTCACCTCCCTGGTCACTGTGGCATACCCCACACATCACTGCTTTTTTTTTTTCTTGCCTTTTTTTTCTTTGTTTTTTGAGACAAGGTCTCTCTCCTCTCTCTCTCTTTCTGTCTCTTTCTCTCTCTTTTTCTCTCTTTCTCTCTCTTTCTTTCCCTCTCTCTTTCTCTCTGGCCACTTTCAAACTCAAGGCAGTCCTCTTGCCTCAGCCTCCTGAGTGCTAGGATTACAGGTGTGCACCAGCACACCCAGCTGCTATTAACTTTTTTGTGCATCTTTTTAGAAATTCTCTGGATATATAAGTGTGTGAGCATGTGTGCACTTGAGGGCAGATTTAATTTTCATAAAGCCACCAACATAACCAAAAAGAACTCTTAATAGATGTGCTTACAGGGGAAGTAAGATAACACACAGGGAGAAGGCACAGCTGGAAAATTATGTGGACTCCAATCCTAGCTGTGCCTCTTTCCAGCACATAGACTTATAGCCAGTCAGGTCTTAGTTTCCTAGCTGTTGATTTCTCTATGAAAGATTTCTAGGGGCTTTCCAGGAGGAAGGCCAGTCCATTCAGGGGAGCTCCTGCCCTATAGAGGCCTGAGTGAGCTGTGAGGCACTTGGAGGGAGTTCACCACAGCCTCATCCGTGGGGGTGGGAAGTGCAGCCTGGCTTCAAAGCACAACTTTTTCAAGTATAGGTTGATGCTTTAGTTGATGATTACAGGCTTGGAGAAATGGGTGTTAATGATAACACCCTACAGAGAAAGAACAGGTCAGAAGTTGTGTGGTTTATTTGGGGATGCTGGAAGGTCAGAGAAGAGGAGAAAAGAGGAAAGCTTCTGGAAGTGGTCTAGAGAGGTGGGCAAGAGAAGGAGAATCATCCAGGAAGGCTTAGTAGGGGATTCTAGCGTAGGTGGGAAAATAGACTTGAGGTTCACTGTTCTTCTGGTATGTAGGTTTCTAAGGGTGAGTCCATGGTGGATTTTATGGTCCCTCTAGAATATTCTGCAGAGGGCCAGATGTGGTGGTGCACATGTGTAATCCCAGCACTTGGGAGGCTGAGGCAAGAGGATTTCTGTGAGTTTGAGGCCAGTCTGAACTGTGTAGGGAGACCCTATTTCAAACAAACAAATAAAAATAAATAATCTGCAGACGGTTGTATACTTGGGCTTTTGTCAGAGGGTGAGGGAAGGCCCATAGAAACCACATTTTGTAAAAGTTCAATGCTTCTACCTAAGGACTAACTGATTTAGAGTGGTTCTGTGCACAAATTGGTGCTTGACCCTGGGTTGAGTGGGGTTTAGCTGGGGAACTGTGGAACAACTTTGAGGGAAGAGGAATGAGCCCCATTGGAAAAAGTGGGCTGTGTCTTAAGGGAAGAGAAGGGCAAATGACTTTTTTTTTTTTTTTGGTACCAGCAATCTAGCTCAGAACCTCATGCTTGCCAGGCCAGCACTGAGCCACTGAGCTGAATATACGGCCATGACTCCTTAAAGTGGACAAAAATTTTTCTGCATTGGAAAACCAAAGCAAGCTCTTGCTGCACTGTGCAGCAGGGAAGGGACCCAACCGGTTTCCTTCTGTCCCCTGGGTCTGCTATGTTGCCATGGTGAGCCTAGCTCACACCCCAGGTGTGACTCAGGTCTCCCGCCCATTTTGCTAAAACGAGTAGGGCTCAAACACAACTCTGAGGCCCTGGCAAGGAAAGCAGCCACCTTGGAAACAGCCAACTCAAGGGACAGGCTCAGAAGATGGGTGGGTTTCGAGGGCACCATGCTAGGAACTTTGACTGTCCTCTGCTGTGTTTTGCTCTAAGGACCTTGTTCTCTGTTCTCCCTCGGCTTCTATGAGTGAAAAGTGTGGCATATTCTAACTCTAGAATGTTAGTGGTAAGAGGAACCCTCTCATAACCTGTGTCTCTAGGTCCAAAGGGAGAATGGAGATGTTTTGAACAAGACTTCTCATTTTCCAGTTGAGGCCCAGAGAGGACTGGCCCTGAGTTATACATGAACTTATAGTGGAAACAGCTTTTTCCTGCTGACTCATTCAGGAGACTCCAGACAGTAGGACATAGGTAGTAGGACTGGAGAAAGGGCTGTGGACTTTGGATAAATGTTGACATCTAAGCATTGGAAAAATCTCAGTTTTGCAGTGGGTCCTTTAAACCTAAAAAGTAGGGCAGCTTGTGGTAGGGTGGTATCAGGGGTCGGGGAAACTCTTGGGCCTTAGCCATACTGGTCCTTACAGCAAAAGCAAATGTGAGGCTCAGGACCTCTGAGGCAGCCAGCTTTGAGGCCCCTACTCTCACTCGTTCATTGAATCCCTCAGGGCTGGTAGTCCACAAGCCAATGTTGAATGTGAGTGCAGTGCTTTTTATAGCATCTTTGCCATCAAACAAGGTTCTCTCCGCTGGGTCCTAGGCCAGGGCCCATAGGAATCTGGACTCTATACCAGGTAGGCAGGATGCCAGCATGGGAAGGGACCCACTCACCTAGCTAAGCAAAGCCTAAGACGGATTACAGCTGGATGGGGGAAGAAGAGCAAGTACTCCACCTCCCCTCCTGACTAAGCCTGTTGTGCCTAGCTGTGCAGAGAACCAGAACCGCTTCTCTTACAGTCTGAGGACACAGGGGGGACACAGAACAACAAGCAGTAGCAAGTGGGTGGCACTTGAGGTACAAGTGGAATTGTAGGGGAGTTAGGGCACATTGAAGAGGCTTTGTGAAGTGATCTTTGAGCTAGGCCTTGAAGGGTGGCAGGATGTCCTTGAGGTGCTTGAAGATCTCATTGGGTGGGACCAGAAAAGCTTGTACCTGAAACAATTTCTGGGTCGCAGAGGAATGTTCCAGAGCATTCCCTCTGGAACCACACTCACAAGTGGTAAGCACATGGGCTTGCAGCTGGACAGACCTCAGCTCAAATCTTAGTTCCACCTCTCTGTAGCACTGTGACCTTGAGCAGGTCACCCTCAGAATCTTCATTTGATCATCTGTAACACGGGGTAACATTTAGCTGGCAGGACTAGAGAAGATGCTGGGAGAGTACCCATGTAAGATGGTAGTTCAGAGTTGAGCACATTGGGAACACAATAAGTGGTAGCCCTAGAATCAAGAGGAAGAAACTGACTGGTTTTTACAGCAACTGAAGAATCACTCAGTAAAACAATTTGGTGCCTTTTTGTGTGTCCAGTGATGGGAGAGGTGGCTATGGATAAAATATATTGATCCTTTTAATGAGTAAACCCCTCGGGTGGGTACAGCACTTCCCTACATATATCAGGAATTTGTGTGTGTGTGTGTGGTACTGGGGATCAAGCCTAAGGGCACTGCACTAGTGGGCTACATTCACAGCCCTTTTTATATTTTTTTATTTGGAGACAGAGTCTCACTAACTTGAACTTTTCGTTCTCTTGCCTCAGCCTCCCTAAGTGCTGTGATTACAGGCATGTTCCTCCATCCGGCAGAAAATCTAATCTTCATGTTTTTTTTTTTTTTAATTTTAAAGAGGGAAAAACAAAAGCAAAAATACAAGAAAAACAAGCAACAAGAGACAAATAAACAACGATAACAAAAAAAATGAAAACAGTAACAATATAGGCTTTCAAAACAAGGTGGTAGGAACTTAACAAAGGTGGTTACTTTGCTTAGGTACCTTCAAAAAAGTTACTCAGATCACCAGATATAGACATGCAAAATTGATCTAAACCTATGAATGTTAACAGTTTTGTTCTAAGAACTAATAGAATTAGTAGTATAATCAACTTAACTATCTTAGGTGTATATATACAAATTTATATCTTTTTTTCTTTTCTCCTTTTTCCTGTTATTTTTCCCTGTTGAACAGTTTCTTGCCCTTTCACAATATTTATTGAAGATTTTTGGATCTTATTTGCTCTTTCAGTTTCTTACACCAGGGAGACAATAAAGTATTTACACATGTGAGTTTGATTTATTTCACTTATGAGTATGCTCTCCAGTAGCATCCATTTACTTATAAAAGCCTAGCTGAGTAGTACTCCATTGTATAAAAATACCACATCTTTTTAATCCATTCCTCAGTTGGTGGGTCTTTATCTTTTTCTTTTCTTTTCTCTTTTCTCTTTGTATGGTACTAGGTGTTGAAACTAGGGAGCCCTGAACTACATCCCCAGTCCTTTTTATTTCTTTGCTTTGAGATAAAGTATTGCTAAGTTACCTAGTATGGCATTGAACTTGCCTCAGCTTGCCTGCCTCAGCCTTCTGAGTAGCTGGGGTGACAGACATGTACCACCATGCCTTTTTTTTTTTGGATGGGGATCAAACCTAGGACCTTGTGCATGCAAAGCATGTACTCTATCACTGAGTTACACCCCCAGCCCCCACACCAATCTTTTAAGGGAAATGCTATTTTTTAAACATTAGGAAAGAGAGACCTCAGGATTCGGTGACCAGCCTATGGTTATATGGCCCAACTATAGCACAACTCAAGTCAGACCAAGGGCTTCCTCTATCCCAATTCCTATGCTGTTTCTCCAGTGTAACATTTATATTACCCTCTACCACCTAGCTGGAATAGCAAGACTCATCTCCTGAAACATTTAATGAGCAAAGCCTGATTTTGTAAGACAACTGGAGGGGTAGTTGTAAAAGCACTAAATTTTGCAGAACAGATAATGGTTTTAAAAATAGGCCAGCTATGATAAGTGCCAGGTGGATGTGCTAGTGTTGACTAGAAAGTTCTGCCACTTGCTAGCTCTATCACCCTGTGTCAGTCTGATTCCCTAGTCAAATGGGGTAGTGTCTGTAAGGCCCTGAGCATACTGTACATGTTCAGTAGTGGGAACTGCTACTGGTTCTGTAGCATGAAACGAAGAATAAAGCTAGGAATAGTGGCCCATGCCTGTAATCCTTAGGCAGAAGGATCAAATTTCAAGTCCCCAAGCAATCTAGTTGGCTCAGCCTCCTGAATGCTGGGATTACAGACATGCACCTGAATCATGCCCAGTAAGTCCCAACTTTTTTGAAAAAAAAAAAAAGGAGGACACTGGTCATAGTGGTGCATGTCTGTAATCCCAGTACTCTGGAAGCTGAGACAGGAGGATCACTGTGAGTTTGGGACCGGCCTAGGCTGTATAAGAGAGTTTAAGGCCAGCCTGAACTGCATAGAGAGACTGTCTCAAACAAACAAACAAACAACAACAAAAGGAAGAGATGAGGATAGAAGTTAAGCCAGAGGTCATTAGGGTAAGACTGAATAGCAGCAATACTGGGGGCAGGGTATAAATGAGACTGTGAGCTGAACTGTCTAATTTTTGGTCATTCGTTAGGAGAGGAAATTTATAATGATCACTCATTGAGTAGTATGATAAATGGTGTGCTGAGGACAGAAAGATGAATACATGTACAGTACCATAATCCTGACCTCAATGGAGAGGCCAACACGGAAACAAACATTCGAGGTATGCTGTGAAGTGCCTCAGTGGGGCCTCTGGTTGGGGTTCGGGAAACACTTCCCTGTTCTTTGAGCTGGGTCCTGAATGTTAAACAGGAGTTTGCTTGCTCACATGGAGGAGAGGGCTAGAGAAAGGCACAGAAATGGAAATATACCGAGCCTGAGATAATGCAGAATCATTACCCTTTGCTTTTGAAATCCATTGGGGCTTTTCTGACCCTTCCACCAAATATGCCTCATCCACTTGCATGCGTGGGCAGAGAAAGCAGAGGGCTTACCACACTTGTGTCCCCTACAAGCCATGATGGAAGAGCTAGTGTTCGTTGAGCTGCTGCCAGTGTCTGGCCTCACACTTAGGGTTCCACATAGTACACTGTTGTCTGATTTTTCACAACAACCCTAAAGGGTACGAGTCATGAACTGCCTTTATCTAGCTCACAGCTACCTCAGGAAAGTAAATCAGGATAATTAAGTGCTTGGTGATTGCTGTACTACTGTTGAAAGCACAGGCGGCCTCCAGGGAGGGGAGGAACTCGGCTGGGATGAATAGAAAGCAGAGGCTCGGTGCAGGCACCTTCCCTGAACCCCATGAAAAGAGGTGAGGTGGCAGGGCAGGGGAGGCCTGTGAAACCAGCCAAGGCTCTGAGCAGCTGATGTGGGTGGCTACCTAAAGGACCCTTAGCCAACTATGGA
Source organism: Dolichotis patagonum (assembly GCA_004027295.1). Lineage (NCBI taxonomy): Eukaryota > Metazoa > Chordata > Mammalia > Rodentia > Caviidae > Dolichotis > Dolichotis patagonum. Next base: position 18,910 of record PVJX010026261.1, on the reverse strand, counting down.
TGAGACAGAAGATTGGGTAGGTGGGCCGCTAAATTGCTAATCCTCTAGAACTCCAGCCAGACAGGTGTAGCCTGGGCCAGGGTTCCATGTGAAGCAGGGGCTGAGCTTTCACTGTGATTCTATAACCAGTTTTCCTGTCCATGTCATGCGTAGCTCATGGCGACTCCTATGGCCTTCTGATTGGTCTTCAGCTCCGCTCCTATCTGCCTGTAATCAGTTCTCCACAGTGTAGCCAGGAGGACCTGGTAGAACCTGGTAGAAATGCAAACCAGAACATGGTGTTCCCAGCTGAAAACCGTTCTGGTGCATCTCATAAAGTCCAGATAAAATTGAAGAGAGATGTATGTGGTCTGAACCTTTCTCAACATCATGCCCTGCCCCCTCTCCCATGTTCCAACCATGATGGCCTTCCTGTGTTCTGCCATTGTGTCACACCAGGCTTTTTCCTCCATGTGGCTGTGGCACTTGTTTTCCCAACCTGGAACACTGCCCACACATGGCCTCAGGCTGGCATTGTCACACATGTCCTCTCTTCAGAGCGCCTCTCTGACCCCCACCCCAGGCTAATGTGCTTAAGCATGCACCCCTCCCCAGCTCCCTTTCCCCCTGTGCCAGACTCTATTTTGGATGCTGAGGACACGGCCAGGATCAAGACAGAAGAGGCTTCTGATATTAGGGGGCTCTTATGTCAGTGGGGAGCACTGGACAGTAGCCCTGACAGTGTCAGGCGGCGATGAGTGTCCAGAAGAAAACAAACATGAAAGAGATACAGCAGCTAAATCAGATACGCAGCAAAGGCTCTAAGGAGATGGCTAAATGACAGGAAGGAGGCCACCTTTCAGAGATCAGGGCCTTGACGAACTTGTGTTTGAAGAAGCAACATCAGGGGAAAAGGGGAAGGGTAGTGTGAGAACTAAAAGGAAAGCCAAGACTGTGTGAGGTCTGTGGGCTTTGGGTTGGGTGTTAAGAGGCGATGGAAGGTGTTATGTGCACCACTGAAGGTTTTGAGCAGAGTGGCATGATGTGACTTGGGGAGGGAACTGACCCTGGAGATCAGAGATGCGGAAGCAGCTTGAGCTCTGCCTGGCCACACGGAGCTGAGCAAGGGAGGTTCTTGTTCACCAGGACCTCAGCCTGGGCCTACAAGATAGCAAAGCAAAGCTCCCCTATAGGTTCCTCTGGCTAGGGTAGCCACAGACAGTAGTGCCAGCTTAGGCGAGTGGTTGGTTACCAGGGAGGTGAGCAGGGGAGGGGCTGAGTGGAGTGCTGGGCCTTGAGGGACTCCTGCTGACTACCCCGCCCCTGCCCGGTCTCAGAGCTAGTCAGCAGACCGACAGTCACCAGACTTGTCATGTGGGAGGTGTAGCACCGCAGAGCTCCAGGACCTGGACATGCCTCTTCCCAGATGAACCCTGGGTCATGGCTGAAGTTGCTGTGAAGCCAGGAGAAGGCAGAGCCTAGACTGAGCCTTTGGAGCCCAGTGGGCTCTTAGAGAAAACACACCAATTCCAGAGAGTGTAATGGAAAAGACAAGCAGTTAGGAGCCAAAAATTCTGACTCTCGTTCTTACAGCTGTGTGGACCCCACGTGAAGAGCTGCGGAAGTTAAATGAGCATGCTGAGGAGAGTGTGTAGCAATGAGGTTGGGAATGCTTGGTAAATGGTGAGGGAGCCTGGCCCGCCTTGTCATCTCATAGAGGAGGAAGCAGAAGGCCAGCCCGGAAGTGACTTGGCCAAGGGCTGCCGTGGGTGGTGGCAGAGGATGAACACAGCTCTCTTAACTCCTAGCCCAGACCCTTCTGTGGTGATATAAGCAGCCCTCCTTTCCAGACCTTCCCTGTTCCTTCTGCAGAGGGAGGTGGCCTCCCTGCCCAGCTTGCAGCTGAGCACCTACTATGTGTCAGGCACACCTACGTGGCAGATGGCTCCTACCTTGAGATGCCGACGCTTTTGTGGGAGACAGGCTTGTAAACAGCTAAAATACAAAACAGCTAAAGTGACACAGACACAGCACAGTGCACCATGGGCCCTGGTGGCAGATGGGTGTTGGCAGTGTTGTCACTTAGAATGTGTTGGCAACAAGGCCTGACCCTGGGTTACAGCCAATGAGGGACGCCTCAGATTCAAAGCAGATCATGGAAACTGCAGATGTTTTAGGGGGAGGCTTGGGCATGACCATGACCTGCCTGTGTTTAGAACGAAGGGCTAGCCTGGCAGGAGGAGAATGGACTAGATTAAGTTTGGTGTTCTTGGCTCTTGAAGTTTTCCGCCTCCTCCCTCCATGGATAATTATCCTTCCTAAGAAACTGATCAGATGGGAAACTGCAGGAAATGGTTTGGGACAGGGATTGTGTAGGAGTTGGGGGGAGAGTGGGAAGGATGTAGCAGGAGTGGGGGATCTGTGCCAAGCAGCAGGGGTGGCTCCCTCGGAGAAGAGGAGAGGGAGGGGTGGGGAGCCTGGGCAGGGCTAGGAATGTAAAATAGGGTGCGGGCAACTCTGGAGCTGCGTCCCTTACCAGGCCTGACCTCTGGTTGGGGAAAGGGGTGAAGTGACTAGCAGGATCTGGCTTTTCTGGGCCCACAGGAACTAGGGTCCTAATGAGAAAGCATGAGGTGGTGTGGCCTAGAGGCAGACCACTGGGCCAGGTGTTGGAACCAAGCCCAGGCCAGCTGTGCTGTGTGACTGTTGTGTACCCTGAAAGCCCTGATCCTTCACATCTGAAATCTCACTTTGTGAGCCTGGTAGGAGTGGTAGACATGCATTAGATACCCTCTCCTGGCACAGAGCAAGCCTCATTCTGCCCCAGCTTCTGATAGACCTTAAATTTTTAGTTGGGCTTGGCATGGTGGTGCACACCTGTAACCCCAGAACTCAGGAGGCTGAGGCAGGAGGATCTCTGTGAGTTTGAGGCCAGGCTGGGCTACGTTGTGTATTCAAGGCCAACCTGAACTATATAGCAAGACCCTGCCTTAAAAAAAAAAAATTAGTTGTATTGATTTTTGCCCTTACTTGGCCTTGTGGCTAAAGATCACCTCTCAGTGTGCTGAGGCTTCTGGTGAACCTCATTCCATTTAAGGTCCGAACCACTGTGACTGGTGACAGTGGTTTCCTGCATCTGAACCAGGGATCAAGGCTGCCTCTAGAGGTGCTTGAATGGCTCCACAGGTGGAGATTTAAGGTATGTGTTCTGGGCAGTCAGGGGTCAATGTAGCCTGATAGCTTATAGTCATCAGAGTCCAGAGACCTGGTTTGAGTCCCAACTCTACTCCCTGCCAGCTCTGTGACTGTAGTCTGATGACCTGATCTGTGAGTGTCATTTTTCTGCAGATAATTCTCACTCCCGTGTCTTCCCTCATTTATTTAATTGAGGAATTGCATACCACAACATGCACTCATCTTAAAAGCAAGCTGCTATGTGAATATTTACAAGGTTTGCGTCCTTATTAGCCACCCAGATCAAGATAAAGGACATCTGGATATTCCCTGGGCTCCTGAGTGGCCTTCCTAGTCTGTATCTCCATGTTCCCATGGGGTAACCACTATTCTGATGGCCATAGTCATCCATGGTTTTATCTGTTCTAAACTTCTTACAAATGGACTCACACAATAGGTGCCCTTTGTGTCTGGCTTCTTTTGCTCAAGGTATTTGTGAAGTTCCCCTTGGCTGTCTCTTACATCAGTGTTTGTTCTTTCTATGGCTGTTCCATATTGCCTTGTTTGAATGCACCACAGCTAGCTTGTTCTCTTCTGATAGGCATTTGAGTTGGTTCTCTTTTTGACTATTGTGAACAAAGTTGCTTTGAGCATTCTTACACACTGTAGAGTTTTTGTGGGAATTAAATGAGATAATCTATTACAGTAAAGTGTTTACTGAATTATGACTCAGCAGGTGCTCAGAAAATTTATCTTCCTTTATTTCAGAAAAAAGAAGAAAGAAAAAAAGTTTAAACACTGCATAAAATTAGTATTTGAAAAAATATAGTCAGGTGTAGTGGTGCATACTTACAGTCCCAGAACTTGGAAGTCTGAGGCAGGAGGATTGGGTATTTGAGGCCAACCTGGGCTACAAAGTGCGCCCTTGTCTCAAAAAGAAAAAAAAAAAAGGAAGTCATATCTTTTCTATTCTTCTGCCTCTTGAGCTTAGAGCTCTTAGTGGTTTGGTGTGTCCGGCTGGGCTTTTCTCTATGGTGGTGTGAACTTCTTTTTAATAAAATTAGCATAAAAACAAGCATGCTGTCTATTCTACTTTTGTAAAATATATTTTTGTTTTTAATTGCCACATTGTAATTATATATATTTAGGGGGAACAATGTGACATTTCAACATATATATGCAATTTGTACTGGTCAGATCAGGATAATTGGTATATTCATCCCCTCAGACAGTTACTATTTCTTTGTGTTAGGAAGATTTAAAATCCTTTCTACTAGCTATTTTGAAGTACTCAATTAATTGTTGCCAACTCTAGTTAACCTGCTGTGTAATGGAACATGGGGGCATTATTCCTCTTACTCAATTGCACCTCAGTACCCCATAACCATCCTGTCTGCCGCTCTGCTTCCCCACAGTCTCTCCTGTCTCTGCTAATCACTGTTCTCTTTTTGGCTTCTGTGAAACCACTTTTTTAGCTTCCATGGTTATTTTCTTTTGCAACTTACTTTTAAAATTAAATCTGATCTTTTGAAAAGGGTTTTTTATTGGAGAGGGAGAGTCTGGAATGATCTCCTGAACTAATCACTCAGCCTTCCACCCAGACTGGCAGGGCTCGTCTCTCCAGCTTCACTCTCCGTGCAGACCAGGGTTTGCTTTCCAGAGATCGGGAGCAAGTCTTGGCTCTGTCATTCCCTGTCTGTATGTTTTTGGCCTAAATGCCTTGCACTTTGGTTTTTTCATTGTTAGTGTAATGGAATCTGTCCTCACCTCCAAGAGATGTCATGAGGTTTAAATGAGATAATGTACATGAAAGTACAAAGCAAAATGGAAAGTGATGTGTGCGTGTGCTAGTTATTATGTGAAATTATAGGCTGTCAGAGCTGGAGGAGACCCCTGGGAAATTAACCAGTCCTGTCATCTTACACAGGAGCAAACTATGGCTCAAGAAAGGTCCAGAGCCATCAAGTAATGGAGCCAGAACTGAACCAAAGATTTGCGACTCCTAAGGAGTCTGAACAGCCACTTCCTGGGCAGAGGGAACTCCCTTAGAGGCTTCCACTCTTTCTGGGGCCAAACTTAGCTCTGATCCTCTCATTCCTTATCTGTTGGACTTTCTCCTGGAAGAAGGGCACTTTACAAAATGTCCAAGCCTCTAGTTTTCCCCTTTTCCCTGGCCGAGGCCTCTTGAGTGACTAGAACTTGCAGGCTGTGAGGTGTGCCCAGTGTCCTTTGGTCTAAGAAGGCAGAGAGAAGCAGGAGGGCAGAGTGGAGGAGTAGGGGTTTTGACCCAGTAGGTCACAGCACCCTACCTGTCCTAACCGTACTCTCAAACCTAGGCTTCAGTTTGCTCCCCCACCCTGCGCACCTAAGAAGTCAAGCCAGGACCCCTGCTCCCTGTCCATTTAGGTCAGTATCACAGGGCTGGCTGAGGTCAAGAATCCGGAAACAAACCTGCCCTTTACCTCTCTCACCTACTCTGCTCCTTCTCAGGAAGTGTTTGGTGTGATAAGATTTGGAGCCCTGGCCTAGGGAGGCTCTATTCTACCAGGTGTTTAGCCACCGCATGCAGTACCAGGTACATGGCAGCAGAAATGGCTTCTGGTGCCCAGCTTTGTCCCCTCTTGGAGCCGCAGCTCATTATGAAAGCACCAAGGCTGATAATCAGGGCCCACCTGGGAGTGCCCTGTTAGCCCAAGGTGGAGCTTGGGGAGGGCCCTGGTATCTGCTTTCAGGGTGAGGTCCTGGAGTGACACATGTTCTAGTGGCAGTGAATGGTGAGAGAAAGTCCTGTATTAGGTGTAGGAGGCACCACGGCCCTGAGCTCCAGCCTTGCCTTACCTGGATTGCCTGTGGGCTCTGCCTTCATTATCTGGGGTGGCCCTCACCTGGCCCTGTCGAGTTGGGTAGAGATATCCCCATTTTATAAATGAGGACCCTGAGGTTCAGAAAGGTTAACTAACTTAGCTAGGTAAGTGGTGAAACTGGCTAACCTTGAATCCTGGGCAGTCAGGGTGAAAGAAACATTTGGTTATCCAATCCTCTGCCTTTCTTATTTGGCTAAGGAAGCCCAAGGCTAGTGTTTAACCTACTGAAAGAGTTGGGGTGGCAGGGGGGCTCATGTCCAGGAACAGTTCGTTCCATTTCCCTGGCAGCACCTGTCCTCAATACCATACCTGCTTCTGTGGGCTTTTTCTGAGAGAGCCTTGCTTGTGTCCACCTTTGGAGCACTTAGAGGACTGTCACCCCGATCATTCCTTTGGTGCTACAGATGAGGAACTGTTGAGAAACACCCTGGAGGGTGAGCACTGACTAGCTCTCGAGTCAGCTTCCTGGGTCTGAATTCTTTTTGGCCCCCGCCACCTGCTAACTTGAGTGGGCGACCTTGCTTCTCTGAGCCTCAGTTTTCTCATCTGTGATACAGGTGTGATAGTGCCTAGCTCACTGGGTAGTACGAGGAGATAGAAACCTTCACTAAGTGCTGTCACAGTCAACGTCCCCATCTCAAGGGGAGGTTGGAGAGGAAGCTGATTAGAAGTAATCGGCCCAAGTTATGTGTCCTGCCCAGCAGCGGCTGTTCCCCCAACTTCCACTGCCACACATATCTGTCCTGCCCTGCCACAGCGAGGCATGTACGCCCTGACACTGTGCCATGTGCAAGATCGCACAGAGAGCCCTGTGCAGACCCAGCAGCCAACGCAGAGCCAGACAGAAGCAGCAGCTGACAAAGGCTTCCTTTTCTCCTTCCGGGGTACAGTGCACGCTCTTGGGGTGGGAGTGGGGCAGCTGGCAGAAGAGTAGGGAGACAGGCAGCCTCCCAGACTGCCTGGGACCCTTGACTGCCTGTGCTTGGTTCATCACTGAGGGGCTCCCAGCCTGCCACCCAGTCCTCATTGCAGATCTGTGTTGAGGACGAGATTCATTAGCAGGAGGCAGTTACCAGGCCTGGCATGAAGGCAGAACTCGACCTCTGGAATCAAGTAGTCCTGGCATCAAATACCAGTTTGGTTCTTTACCAGCTGTGTGTCATTTGAGCAAGTTTTCAAAGCTCTGGGCCAGTGTTTGTGCACTAGAAAATGGAACTAGTGATGTCTGCCTTGTGGCACGGTTGAGGCTAAGGGGAGCACAAGGCTTGCTGGTAATTCTCCCTTCCCATGGAGTCCAGCTGGAGTGCTGTACTTTGTTCCCCAAGGCAGCACACACAATGTTAAGCAGAGTCCCGTGGGCCAGAACTGGACTGGGAGAAGCTCCTATAGGGCTCTCCATTCCCCTTAGCTGAGGTCCCAGACAGCTGCTGCTCTTTTCTCCGAGGATATGCAGACTGAGAACTTGATTGTACTGCTCTGGGCCCGAGAGGTGCTCAAGGTGTGGAGTGGGTAGATGGCCTGTCTGAGGTCACACAGCAAGTGAGTGAGAGCTGGCAGTGTACCCTGACTGCTGCTTCCCACATTCCCCATGAGGTCCAGCAGCAGGACAGGAAATGGGGTCTGGGGTTGCAGGCAGCGTGGTTGGAGGCCATGGCTGAGGCAGAAAGATGAGGCCACAGGCCCAGGTTAAGTCCCTTCACCGCTCTCTGCCTCAGTTTCCTCAGATGTAGAATGAGGAGGCTCTCAGGAGAATCATGAGGTTAAGGTAGGCACAGTGTCAAAAGTGAAGTGTGGCTGGGCATGGTGGCACACATCTGTAATCCTAATTCCAGTATTTGGGAGACTGAAGCAGGAGGATCACTAAGAATTTAGTGTCAGCTGGGGTTACATAGCAAGTTCAAGGCCAGCTTAAACTACATAACTAAACCCTGTCTTTAAAAGTGAAGTGACTCGGAACCATGTTCTATATGAGGATTGGCTTTGTAGTAAACCATCTCAAATGTGAATGCCAGATTGTTACCACTTTTCGCTGTGACCTTGGCTAAGTGTCTGCCCCTCTCTGGGCTTTCTTTTTTGCCTCTGCGAGACAGAGGTTGGATTGGAGGGCCCTGCCTCTTCCAATCTCCTGTGGCTTTTCGCTGTACCCCTCTGCCCCAAGGAGAGGTCTTAAACCCTGGACCCTCTTGGCTTTGGGATCAAAGCCTGCTCCTGGCCATGTCCTCATTTCATTGTAGTGTCCTCTAAAGGGCAGCCCTCTCTGAGCGTGCTCAGTTCTCCCATTCAGTGTTATCTCCTGGCTGCTAGAGGCTTGAGTGACAAACTGTCCCCAGTGTGGCGGGTGAAGAGGCAAGGCGAGGTTCTCCAAATCTGCCCTCTGGGGCCTCCACTTTCCCAGGGCTCTGCCAGGAGGAGTGTGTGGGAGGCCTCAGGATGTCACCTGGAGAAGGTTCCTAAGCCCCACTGGGAATCTACATCTGCACAGAAGTGGTCAGCTTTTACCAAGCCCGTCTTGTGACCTGTGTTACTATCATGGTCTCTATGTACAGAAGTTTTGCAGATTTTACAGGGGACAAGGAGCAGGTTCTGTGGGCTCCAGAGGACTTCTGTCTCCCTTGGCCTCCTTAAGTGGTCCTTGGCCTGTGGCCAAGCTCAGCCTGACACCAGCCATGACCAAGCTCTGCTTCTGCAGGTTCACTGCTGAGTGTGGCCTGTGCCCTGGCCTCTTGCTGCTTCTGATAGCTGTGCCTGATGCCAGGGGCCCTCTCGGGAGCCAGGAACAAGCATTGAAGACAGGGGCTGGGTGTTTCCTTTGGCTCCAGTTTGAGGTACAGAATCTCCTGGGAACAGTCCCTTGAGATGGAGACATCTGAGATACCCTTTTCATAGGAAGAAACTGAGGGTCAGAAGTTCAGTACCTGCCAAGGAGACATGGCTGGTCGGTGGCAGGAGACCAGGCTGCCTGGTTCTCTGCTCACTTTTAATCACAGGCTCTTCTACCTCCTTTATCCCAAACTGAGTTTGGGATAAAACTGGACAGATTCCTGAGCTGAGTCCCTGTTTGTTTCTTCAGATGTCTTCCTTTCCTTCTGCCTTCCTGGGCATCTCCCAGCTTACAGATGGGGCCCCATTCCTCCACCACAGACCGCCAAAGAGGAGAAGCTGCCCCTATGTGGGCTGCTGCCCTGATGGCTTGGCCCTTGCTTCACTAGAGCCTGGCAGTGGGGCTGGGCTATAGCTGCAGCCAAGTGGCAGCCCCTTTGCTAGTATGCCTATGCTATGTTCCTGCTGAAGGCAAGTCCAGGCTGGTTGAATCCACACCAGACTGGAGTAGGCCAAGCCCCAGGGGGCAGATGTGTCCTTCCCTGCAGGAGAGCAAAGCACCTTGGCATCCCACTTTCACCCAAGATGCTGTTATCTACCTCATGTCTTCCTTAAAGACAGAACTGTCATAATGATCTCTATCCAGCTCCAGGTGGCTGCTTTTTCTTTTGCTTACCCCAGCATGTTTTTTACCTCTATTCTGTTCTCTTTCTGCCAGCAATGCTGTGCCACAGACATTGCTTGTTCCAGTGTTATTCCTCTTATGCCTGAGAGGTAGGAACTGCGGCTCAGGGCAATACCATTTGTCAGGAGGCACAGAGAAGTTAAGTTTTAATTTTTATTTTGCTGTACTGGGAGTGACTCAGGGACATTCTACCAGTGAGCTATATCCTAGTGTCCTTCTTCCTTCTTCTTCTCTCTCTCTCTCTCTTTCTCTCGCTTTTGCTTTTGTTTTTTTGAGTCAGGATCTCAATAAGTTGCCCAGGTTAGTCTCACATTTGTCATCATCCTGCTTTGGCTTCCAGAGTAGCTGAGATTACAGGTGTGTACCACCAAGTCTCTCAAAAAGGCACCTGCAGGTGCTGGCTTGCACCCACTCGAAACTTTAGAACAGGAGCAAAAAGCAATTCTGGGACCCCACCTGCTTCATGTGATCTTTCTATAGAACACTGTCCTGGGCCCAGATGCCACACTTGTTAGCACGGACAGGGATCACAGGACCCAGCTTTGTCTTGCAACAGACGCCTTGCTTGGTCAGATGTCAGAGCTGGGAAAGCTCTCAGCAAGCTGCTGGGATTGGGGAAACTAAGGTCCGAGAATGGTTAAGAGCCTGCTCAGAACACCCAGCAAGCTGAAGCCTGGGCTGGGTGCTGGCCCTTCCTCCCTCTGAATCTCTCAGAATCTTTCTGGTCTGAGGGCATTTCAGGATGGGAGTTGGCAGCTCAGCCATCCTGCAGCATCGTGCAAGAGGTAGTGCTGGCCACCTGAATAGCTGAGTGGTTGGACAGCTTGACCCCACCCGAGTGCTGAGCTTGGGTGGCCAGCGCCATCTCTCTTGACTTCTCCCCTGAGGTGAGTCCCTGTCGGCAGGACTCCGTGTCACTCCAAGTCAGCGCTGTAGCTCTGCCTGGCTCTTCACGTTGGTTAGGAATTCCTGCCCACACATACACACACTCACAAGATATTTAAGGCCTTTCGCCACCTGGCTCCACTCTTACTGTTTGGTCCTTGGTTGTCTCTGATCTTTCTACACTTCTGTTTCCTCATCTGCTCTCCACTGCCAGGCTTGTGGTGAGGACCAGAGAAAAGGCTGCATTATAACCATCTAAGTAGCCACTTGCTCTCTAGTTTCACAGTTATTTGCTCCCAGGAGAGATCCTTTGCTTTGCCAGACATTGTTGCTTTCCCTGCAGGCCTTCACAGTGCCTCTCCTGCAAGGCGAAGGCCAGTTCAGTAGCTTAGTGCCCAATGCTGGAGAGCAAGGTAGGTCAGGCAGGGATTCAGCCCTTTCAGGGGTCATGTAGGCTCATCTGCCACGTCATGCTCCCTACCATGTGCCCTGGGCTGAGTGCTGGATGTCAAAGAGGAAGAGGGTGGGACCTTGCCTGTGTCTGGAGGGGGAGACGACCAGCCAACCCTCCAGCGTGACCAGCCTCTGTTTGGAGGGCTGTGTCTGGCTCCGCAAGGCTCCAGGAACAACCAGTGGTAGGATAAGCTAGAAGTCGGAGGATTTCTCTTTGTGTTGCCTTCCTCCTGTCACCTCTCAACGCTCCACCTCTCCGTACCCAAGTATGGCGATATTCTGAACAAGTTGAAGTTAATATAATGACTTTAATATAGTGGTGCCTCAGCTGACAAACTAAATTTGTTGTATGATTCTAGAAAAGATGGCCGTGGTCATGTTCATGTGGGAAAGATCACTGCAGTCATGTTTGTCACCTGATGCAGAGTTTGCAAACGAAAACATTTTCCCAAATGCTTCTGTTTGTGAATTACATTGTTTGCAAACAAAAGTGTTCGGGAACAGAGGTACCGCTATGGAACGTCATTATATTTCATGGTTCAACAAATTTTAACTAGAAGGGGCACTATGAACAGAAGGTATTTAGTATCATATAATCAGTTTCAGTTTTCCCCCAGTTTTGCATTTTGCATATGATACATTATCCTCATTAACAAGAAAAGCTCAGCTTTCCCATAGCTCTAAAATTTCTAGGAATAAAACCTCTGTCATTGTTTCTCCTCCACCCCTGCCGCACCTCAGCTACGGGGCAGACTGGCACTTGGAGCTCCTGATGTGGCCTGCCCTCCTGAGAGCAGCTGTGGAACATGGACTGATCGGCTTTGAGGTGGTTGTGGGGAGGGAGAGCCGAGCTGGGGAGTCACACACCAGCACCACCAGGCATGGCAGGGATGGTGGCTTGAAACCAGCTTGTTTTCCCCCTCCAGCATTCTGTGTGTGCACTTCCTCCATGCTCAAGGTTTGAAGTTTAGGAAGCCAAGAAAGGCCCCCATTGCCAGGAATGTCGTTTAGATTTTTCTAATGCCAGTGGTGCCATGAGGTGAAATGAAGGTGCAGAGAAACCGGAAGCAAAGGCTCTTTGATTTCATGGCCAGTGACACAGGCAAAGCGTGTCCGGGGCTCCTCATAGAGGATACCTGGACCTGAGAAACAAGTCTGCCCCCTGACACCATTGTTGGGTGACTGCTGTGTTGTTATGGCTCAGGTATAACAGGCTCAGGACGTCCCTACGACGAAGTGGCTCTACAAGTGGGGGTAGGCTATGAGGGAAGGGTCAGCCCTGTGTCACATGGCTTCAAAACCCTACTGTTTGTCCTGGCTGTGTGTTCTTGGGGCAAGTCAGAGGCCATCCTGTGACCTTCTCTTTATTTTTTAAAATTTTTTTATTTTTTATTTTTTGTCTTTTTCTTTGAGACAGGGTCTCTCTATGCAGTTCAGGCTGGTCTTGAGCTCACTTCGTAGCTCAGGCTGGTCTTGAACTCACAACGATCCTCCTGCCTCAGCCTCCCAAGTGCTGGGATTACAGGTAAGTGTCACCATGCCCAGCTTGACTTTCTCTTTTTATATCTCAAAATGAGATGGTTTGCTAGGGATATAGCTCAATGGCACAGAGACTGGCAAGCACAAGATTGTGGGTTCAATTCCCAGTACCAAAAAAGAGAGAGAGAGAGACAGAGATGGTAATAGCACCTACTGCATTAGGTAGAGTTGTTGAGAGAATTAAATAAGACGCTGCAGTAATGTCCTTAGAGCAGCTTGTACCTCACAGAAGCAATTTTGACCATTTATAAATAATCCTCTTTTCTTTTTTTTTTTTTTTTGACAAAGGGTCTCACTAATTCATGAAATTGTCCAGGCTTGCCGAGTGTGGTGGATACTTCTGTAATCCCAGGCTAAGGCAGAATTGTTTGCAAGTTCAAGACCAGTCTGGGCTACAAAGTAAGCCCAAGGCCAGCCTAAACTGCATAATGAGACCCTGTCTCAAAAAAAAAAAAAAATTAGGATTGGGGATGTAGCTCAGTGGAAGAGTACTTGAGTTGCCTAGCATACATAAGGCTCTGTCTGGATTCATTGTGCTCGGCAACATACATGCACACATGTACACACACAAATTGTACATGTTAACAGGAAACCATGTGATGTTTCTGTAAATGTTTATATTGTTTAAATCAAATGAGGGCCGGGGATTTAGCTCAGTGGCTTAAGCGCCTGCCTGGCAAGCATGAGGTGGTGAGTTCGATCTCTGGTACAAAAAAAAAAAAAAACAAAAACAAAAAAAACACCTAAATAAATCAAATGAAACATTTGTCTTTTTAAACATTTATCATTTATAGTAAAAATTGTCTCTTACTTTTAAAACTATAAATGCAGAATATATATACCAAATTTAACAGCATGGACTGGAATGAGGGTTAGGATAGCAGGTATAGAGAAAGGGGAGCCAGGCGTGGTTGTGCACATCTGTAATGCCAGCACTCAGGAGGCTGAGGCAGGAGGATCACTGTTAGTTGAAAGCCAACCTCAACTACATAGTGAGATTTGGTCTCAAAAAGCAAAAGAAAAAGAGGGAGAATCACTGAGAAATTATTCTCCCCTTACTTAGAGTTTATATGCCATCATAGAAAAAATTTGAATGATCTTAGGTTCTGTTTAAAATTACCAAACCATCTGGGTATGATGGTGTAGGCCTATAACCTCAGCACTCTGGGAGGCTGAGGCAGAGGGTTGCAAGTTCAAGCCCAGCCTGAGTAACTTAGTGACTTAGTAAGAAATAAAAAAATGGGCTAGTGATGTAGCTCAGAGTGAAGGCCCCAGATTAAAGCCCCAGTACAGCAAAAACAAAACAAAACAACTTAAATCACATGATGTCCTACCCAGAATCCAGGCTGGCCCTGAGAATCAGGAGCTTCGATTCCTACCCCACCTGTCCTAGTAAAGCACCCCCTCTCTGGCTGCCCCACTCCAGGTCACCACGCTGCTGGCTGCTGAAGTCATTGCCCTTGCCAGGCACCGTTGCTGCGGCTGCTCTGTGTCTTATCAACACACACTGTTTACTGCCCTCCTGGTCTCTTTTCCTCCCCTCCCTTCCCCTCCTCTCCCCTGCCCTGTGTGAGTCATCCTCTGTCTCTCTTCAGGGAGAGAGAATCTGCCTAGTGGAATTCATCCAACATTGGTTTCTGGAGAGCTTGGGTGACTGGGCAGCGCTGGCTGGACCCCAAAAGTGCTGCTGCAGAGTGGGGTGGGGACTACTGAAGTTGGTCTTTGAGCCCCAGGGCAAAGGCCAATGGCAGCAGAATGGCTGCAGGCTGTGACAGGGCAATGGGGCCAAGCTGAGCTTGGGGGCTTGTGTGAGGCTTGGGGCGCCCTCCGACCTGCAGCGTGGGTCAGTTCTTTCTGCCATCTGCCTGCCTGTCTCCTTCACTACCCAGCCTCATAGCCCGCTGCCTGCAGACTCCAGGAGCCTCAGACACCTTTGAGGTTCATTCTCCTGCATTTGTTCACATCCTTCCCCCACCCTTGAAGCCAAGCTTCAGCCCACTTACCTCGCCTTTTCTGAGTGTCATCTTTTTGGGATCCAGGGCTGGTTGCTGGGTGCCTCACAGAGCACCTAGCTCCTCAGGGCGGAAGAGCACCCGACTCAGCCTAGGCCTGCAGGGAAGGCTTTTCAGAGAAGGTGACAGCTGAGTGTGTTTTGAGAGGTGGGTAAAGTTCAAAGAGGAGAGTTTCCCAGTGTACATGTAGATGTGGGTTGGGGGACAACTGGGCCCTGAGTAGAGGGGCTGATGAACAGAGGGGTTCAAAAGGAAAGGGGTGGCAAGAGAAGGACAGTGCACGGTGAGGGGCTTGTCCCCAGTGCTAAGGTCCTGGACCTTGGAATCTTGACCACAGTGCCCTTGCTTCCAGTTGGACAGCTTCTCTTGCTGGGCCCCTGTGAAAGGGCTCCTAGCTGCATGACTCTGCTTATTACTTGGAGACCAGCTGGCCCCCTCCAGCCCACCATGGCTCTTCTGACCTCTCCTATCTTTTAGCTATCCCTGCCACTTCCCAGTGAACAAGGTGCTTCTGTGGCACACAAGGAAACTGAAGCCCTTTCATTGTTGTAAAGGTCAGCCCAGAGCTTAGGATCACTGGAGAGCAGAGCTGGGCCAGGAACCTGGTCTTGGCCCTCTGACCAGCCTTCTTTTGCCCAGGCCTTGGGCAGCCTCACATTGCTACTTGTTTTCTGCTAGCTTTTCAGGTGTTTTCCCATCCATCTGATGTTCTTGGATGGTGGGAGCCTGTCTCTCAACCGAGTAGGACTCCC
Source organism: Dolichotis patagonum (assembly GCA_004027295.1). Classification (NCBI taxonomy): domain Eukaryota; kingdom Metazoa; phylum Chordata; class Mammalia; order Rodentia; family Caviidae; genus Dolichotis; species Dolichotis patagonum. Next base: position 3,747 of record PVJX010026261.1, on the reverse strand, counting down.
TGAAATGTGAACTGAGGCCAGCAAGAAACAGCACTGCTATGCGGAAAAATGTTAGGGAAAGGCACAGAAAGACAGGCTTCCCACAGCATGGGGAATGAGTTCTGTCCAGGTACTCAGGACAGATTTATTTATGGCTATTTTTGTGGGGGAGTCGTGTTGCAGATTTGAGTTCTCTTCCTGTTGATCCTGATAAGCTTAGTCTAACTGTAGCAGCATGGCACAGGAACTGGTAATTAGGAGACTTGAGTTCTAATTATGATTGCCTTCCCAGAAAGCCTTGGGTGGATCACCTCTCTTATCCTCTGTTCCTTTGTGTTTCAAGTGGAGGAGGTCAGGGTAGGACATGAGGAGGGATGTAAAAGCTCTAGCTTGGCACCTCACATCAGATCCGGTATGCGTCAACACCAGAATGTGTATCTTAAAGTGGATCACACTCACATGCAGTCCTTCTGAGTGGACATTATTGGTTTACAGTTTTTAAAAAGTGTTATTCATTGTGGTACCAGGCCTGGGTACCACAATGAATAACAGCTAATTAAATTATCTCAGTGGTACAGCCACTTTGAGCATTGTCCCAGTTCCTGAGAGGAAATGAGACTTAGGCATGTGTACTGGGTATTGCGCTAAGTACTTTACGCACCATCTCATGTAATCTTTTTTTGTGAGGAAAAAAGAAAACTGAATAGGGGACTGAGTAGGACCTCACACATGCTAGGCAAGTGCTCTACCCCTGAGCTATACCACCAGCCCTTTTGAAAATTTTATTTTGAGACAATATCTCACTGAGTTGCCCAGGTTGGCCTCAGATTTGGGATTCTCCTGCCTCACCTTACCCAGTGGCTGGGATTTCAGGCTGGTGTCGTCATGCTGAGCGCCACTTAATCTCCACAGTATTCTCCATGTGTATATTGGCAAAGACTTGAAGCCAGTCTGCCTTTCTATTTGTCTTTCCTTTTTTTCATTATCTAGACAGTGTCCATTTGTTGTATGCAAGGTACTGTGAAAGGACTTTTAGAAGATATAGCCCCTTCTTTGGCATACTTTTATTGATCTTTTAATGGTCAGTTCAAATGGTCCCTGCTCTAGGAACACCCCTACTATTTTTTTGTTTAATACCACATATTCTTTTTTGTTTTGTTTTGTTTTAGTCTTTTGAGACAGGGTCTTACTGTGTAGCCCAGGCTGGTGGCGGTCCTTCTGCCTTAGTCCCCCAGGTGCTGGGATAACAGGTGTGTCACTACACCCAGCTAATACCACATATTCTTTTTTTCTTTTCTTTTTTCTTCAGTCAGATTTTATTGGTACATTTTAGATATACATAATGATCCACATATTGTTGAAACCACAGATCCATCTCCACCTCCTCCCTGTTTCCTATACTTTACAGCGCATGAGTGGAGTCAGGTGTTTTGTTTTTGTTTGATTGCAGCATTGAACCCAGGGAGCACTGAGCTACCGAACCCTACACCTTTACATTTTTAAAATTTTGAGACAGTGTCTTGCTCAGTTGCCCAAGCTAGCTTTGAACCTGGGCTCCTCCTGTTTCAGCTTCCTAAGTAACTAGATTGTAGGCATGCACCACCTCACCTGGGTGACAGGTCAGTTTTATCTCAGTTCAAGTAGTTAATGCCTACTGGGTCCTAGAAGCTGGAGAGCCAGATGACTACAAAGTTCTGCCCTCAGGGGGCTTATAGCCCAGCAATGGACACATGAACACCAACAGGTCACTAATATTCAGTAGTCCTGTTTATTTAGGTTTTGTTTTGGGGCAGGGTCTTCTGTGTGTGGAACTTTGTAGCCTTGGCTGGCCTTGAATTTATGATCCTCCTGCTTCAGATTCCCGAGTACTGGGATTACAGGCTTGTGCGCCATACTTGCTTTCACTCAGGTTTTCAAGAAAATTATAATACGGATAGCTACTTTCCACTAGTATTGTGATCCAGCATTGTTTGGTATTCTGTGTGTGTGTGTGTGTGTGTGCGCGTGCGTGTGCGCGCTGTGAATCGAACTCATGACCTTGTGCATGCCAGGCAGGTGCTTATACTGAGCTATATCACTGGCTGTTTGATATTCTTTACCATACTGTCTTGCCCTGTACTCCAGACACCCTCTGAAGTAGGTTTTTAAACAGGCAGGGAAACAGGGAGGAGCTGTAAAGTACCTTGTGCAGGCCACAGAGTTCCTGGTTGGAACCCAGTTTGCTGGAGGTGGGAACACAGGACCGGGTGGCTGGTGCCATGCGTTTGTTCCCTCTGCAGGGCTGCTGGGAACCCACTGAGGCAGCAGCTGAGTCAGTCCTATCTACTTTATCTTGTTCCTTGGTTCTCACCGCTGGCCTTGATGGTGGGAAGAATCAACACTCTGAGTTACCTACTTAGCGCCTGTGTGCCTAAGAGTTGGTAGAAAAGACTTACTCCTCCCAGCTGTGTTAGCTCCAGAGGGCTTCCAGGGAGAGCTGGCTTCAGGACTTCCTGAGGGTTTTACGAGGCCAGCAGAGGGAAAGGGAAGCCATGGGAGACTTGCTTGGAGAAGAGCTCACAGAAGCAGTGGCCACTCATGGTCCTCCGGGAGCTGCTTTGGACCTCTTCAGTCGTGGGCAGATGCTCTCCTTGGAAATAAAAACACAAAGGAAACTAGGGATAACATGGCGAGTGGTTAAGAGCACAGATCCTGAATACTGCCTAGGTATTGACTCCCAGCTCCCAGCTGTAAGCTTATGCCAGCTGTGTGACTTTAGTGAATTGTTTAACTTTTGCCTCAGTGTTCTCATCTGTAAAATTGTGACCTCCCTGAGATATAGTGAGGAGCAAATGAGATAAAAAGCGTCAGTGTATATTGTTATAAACTGTGGAGTGCTGGGCTTTCTCATTGTGAGATATTTCCTTTCACTGCTGTAGTAGAGACTGCTTGCTGGGGCAGTTGAAGAGGGAGTTAAGGAATGGAACCACTGTGCAAGTAGGAATCCCTTGGGACCTGACCGAGTTGCAGCCCCAGCGGAGTCCTCAGGACTGGAAATAGGGCGGCCAAACCCCCAGCCTATCCTGGAGAGGCCGGCACTGGTGGGCCTCAAAGCCCCCTTTCCCAGCACTGCCCTCTGACTTCCTGGCCAGGGGAGGGCTGTGGGAAGTGGGATAGGGATCTGGTCACCCTGGCAACTGAGAGTGCCAGTCTGAGCAGATGGGGAGTCTGAGAGCAGTGGGTAAAATGTTCTCATGGTAAAGGGCTGAGAGCTGCCACAACCCAAGGTTTGGTGACACTTCTGGCTGCAAGCCCCTGTGTGTGTGCGCGCGTGCATGCAGGTGTTCAAACTGCCACTTCTACTGGATGGAGGGAAAAAGGCCACTCAGTGGCCCAGCCTCTTCTCAAGGGGAGGCCAGCCTTGAACTAGTGGGACAGAGAGTTTGCCCCAGCCGTGGGGTGCTGAATTCCACACCTTCCTGCCTCTTCCTCTGGGAGACCCTGCCTGGTAGGAGGCGTTGGAGCAGCGCTGCTCTCTCTGGTGGAACTGGTCATGTGACCACTGACACAGGGAACACTCGCTCCCTCTGAGTCTTCATTTTCCTAACCACGTAATGGAGAATTAAATGCTCTCCATGGGTCTGTTCCAGCTCTCGTGTCTGCCTCTCTGAATCTGATTCGGGCTGCCCCCGCCCCACCCTGATTCCATCCTGATGACATCACCACTGCCACAAGCTGGAGCCCTGGGAAGTTCTGCCTTACTTCTTGGCATTCTGGGATCTTACTACA